>CM021109.1:317185786-317239654 GCA_007115665.2 Sequoiadendron giganteum
GATGAGAGTGTTGTTGATGAGAGACAGATACATCCCAAAACAACACAAAGATAGGAAAGGATAAGTCTCAATGATGATGATAAGAGTGTTGTTAACGAGGAAAGGATACATCCCCAAAAAATACAAAAGGATAGGGAAGGATATATCCTGTTGCTGCTACTGATGATGATGATAGTGTTGTTGATGAGGGAAGGATACATCCCAAAACAATGCAAAAGGATAGTGAAGGATACATCTTGATTATGATGACGATGGTGATGATGGGATCAAGGCTTATAGAAAGGATAGGAACAAGACCAAGGATGCGATTAGATGATTTGTGCTGGATTGAATGGATTAGGCTTGGATTGAGATGTGTGATTTTGAAATGAATGAAGATGACAGAGGAAAAGAGGCTTAAAATAACAAATCTCTATTATCCTAAGCAGATTAAAAAGATGATGATATGATGAGAAGGATGGATGAAAAGATGCTTAGACTAATAGATATATATTAGCCTAAGGAGACTAAAGAGATTATGATATGATGAGTATGAAGATAGTGGAGTGATAAAAAAGAGAGGATAGATAAAGGAGGGAGAGTGATGAAGGGTGAATGGATAGTGACCAAATCAAGCAAGCTAATCTCAACATGCTATGTTGCCATGTAATGAGCACTTAATTTGATATAGCATGAGATACTATGCACCAGGGTATGAGGAACCAAGGTGACGTCGTATCACATGCATGGGATTGACACAAAAAAAAGAAGGTTAGTCCAACATTCCAAAGTCACAAGGGCTTTGGTTGGACTTGATGTTGGGATAACCACAAACACAAAGGATTCCCCAATGTAACACAAGACCTTAGGGATCTTGGTGGGTAGTACATGGGACAACCAAGAAGAAAAAAGTAGACAAACAGATCAAGTTAAGCCCCTATGCTCACTAGCCAAAGCACACCATGATATGATGGATCATGACGACCCCGACGAGGTATAATAGGAAGCTCAAATGATAAAAAAATGTCAAAAGCATCAAAAGATCACAATCAATTTCAAATTTCCTTTTCCATAGGATCGGAAGGGTGGATGGGATTGATGCAGTCTATTAGGAAGGATGCATCCTGTTGAGACCAAGGATGAGAACTAAACTAAAAGATCATCATGATGCAGGATATCTGAAACTGATTGAACCTCATGATACGAATGACCTTTTCTTGTAAGAAACAACTAGGATAGGGACATACTTGATGACATGATAAGATGAAAATATGACAAGACGATAAGATGAACACACCCTAAAGATGTAGGGGCTCAGGGGTTGATCAAAGATTAGCCTTTCCTATGCGAAAGCACATAGCCATCATAGTTCGACCAAAGATCGATGACTAACCATGGATAAAAGTGAACAGAGGACGATGGAGACCTCGAAGGGTGATAGAGAAGAGATAGAAAAATTCCTAGGGGGTGAATCGAATGATTGACCTTGCCTATGTAAAAGCACAGGGGCAACGTAGTTCGACACAAGGCCAAAGATAGACAATGAACAAGGGATGATGAGATGACCAAGATAAGAAGACACAATGATGGAGCTGATATGATGATACAAGATAGACCCAGTGGATTGGATGATGGATATGTTGGATATTGCTGATATGTGGTTGCCATTGATGTCAAAACTATTACCATTAATGTATTTAAGGCTGTATATGTCGAGTATATTGAGAAAATTGTAATAAAATAAGCTGCAGGTTGTCGGTGATGTAGTGAAGTTTAGTATGTTGGCTAGCTTAGTATATTGATGATAAGAAGTTGTGGATTAAAGGGTTTGTTGAAAAGATTGAGTTATGAGTATTTGTGTTCTAACAGTTGTTCTGTTGCTTTAGTTGGTGTTCCTAAAAGAAGATGATGTGATTCTAGTAATTTGAGTTGTTATGGATTCTTATGTGGTGATTCATGATGCTTGTGGATGTTTCTAGATCATTCTCTATCTGTGTTGTTAATCCACATTGATTGTTGTGCTCACGATTGGTGATTTTCTTCTATGAGTTCATGTTTTTCATGATCATCCCGACAGGGTGATTGTAGCGTGTTGTGGATCTTCGAGGAATAATTGATTAAGGTGTTTTGTGTTTGAAACATGTTGTTTTGGGTCCTTACTATGTTTTGGATGACATTGTTTGGTCCGCATTGATAATTTTTTTATTGATTTGGGTCGACAATTTGTACACATTTCATATTTTTTTGGGCCGATATGTAGTTGATGTTATCCTTAGTTACGAATATATATGATCGATTGTTTATACCATTTGAGGGCATGGTGTGTGAACAATGTTCTAATCTTTCGAAGGCCGAAGTAAAGTGTGAAGAAGAGAGAGCAGAAGAAAGTGTTTATGTGCTTAACCAGAACTGTAATCAGGCATTAGAAGATGCTATTTTCTTAGTTCAAAATCTTCCAGATGTAATCCGAATGTGACTTTAAGATAGCGAGTCTTCCTTTGGGCAGTGAGCCTTTTGTATTTGAGTAGTGAGCTCTAGGAAGTGTGCCTGAATGCATGTGCATTCCCCATTTATAATAATTTTAACAAAGTATAATAATGTGGACTAACCTCCACCGTGGTTTTTCCCCTAATAGGGTTTCCACTTAAAAATCTTGGTGTTAATGTGTGTTTTTGATGTGGTGATGGTTTATGCTTTCATGTTTATTTATCAGATATGAGAATAAGTTTAATAAGTATAATTTATGTGACAACTGATTCACCCCCCTCTTAGTTATCCACCCTTGTGTTTCCAACAATTGGTATAAGAGTAGGTTCCTTTGGAGAAGCTTGACTACTTGAGGTGATCCAAGATGACGAAATATAAAAAGGATAGTTTGAGATTTGATGGAACTAATTATTCTGTGGAAGACTCGAATGGAGTGTCATCTGAGATGCATTGGTGAACCTTACTAGAAAATTACAAAGAATATATATATCATACCACATAATGGACCTTCTACTGCAGGTGATATTAAGGAAGCTAAGTACAATATCAGGGCTAAGGAAGCATTGTTGAGTGCTCTGAATGATTCCAAGATTACATGTAATGGAGCTGAAGACTGCTTATGAGATCTAGAAAAAGTTGGAAACTTTGTATGAAGGTGATAGCCATGTGAAGATTGCTAAGCTGCAAAGCTTGAAAGGGAAATATGAAACATTGAGAATGGGTGAAGATAAGAACATCACTTCTTTTATGTAGAGAGTGAATGAACTTGTGTGTAGTATCAGATGTGCTGGTGGAACATTGGAAGAATCAGAGATTGTTGCTAAAGTGCTCAGATCCTTTCTTTCTGCATACAAACACAAAGATGCTACTATTGAGGAGATCTGGACTATAATAAATGTAACCAGAGACATGTTGATTGGCAAGCTTGCTGCTTATGAGTTAAGTGAGTTTAGTGAATCTCTTCATAAGAAAAAATTTGCATTCAAAGCTACTATCTCTGGAAAATATAAGAAGAGATATGATCCAGGAGAAATTTCTTCTAGAAAAATTTCCAAGTATGAGTAGGAAATGAGAGAGATTGAGGAAGAAGAGAGAAAACTAAATGAGCTTAGAGAACTTATTGTCAAGAGGGTAGCCAGAGGATAAGGTAAGTATGAAGGGAAATCGCCTCTTAAATGTTTTTCTTTCAATAAGATAGGTCATTTTTCCTCAAGGTGTCCATAAAGAGTTCCTAAGCCAAGACATAACAAGCCTAGATTCCAAAGGAAGTGTTGTTATGCTGCTGATGAAGGTGTGAAAAATGGTGAATCTGATAAAGGGAGTTTAAGTGAGGATGAATGGGTATTTATTTATATCAAGGAAAATAATCCAGTACCTACTAAATCTATTAGTTGTAGAAATGTGGAGAAAGCTCTAGCTGTTAGAGTTGAATAAAAAGATGAATGGGTGAATTACAGTGGATGCTCTCATCACATGACAGGTGATAAAAGTAAATTTGTGAGCCTGGAAAAGTATGATGATGGTGTTGTAATATTTGACGATGATAAAATTGGTGTAGTCTGTGGTAGAGGATCCATTTCTCTTGATGGTAAGCATAATACTGATGATGTCCTATATGTGGAAGGTTTGAAGCATAATCTCTTAAGTGTTGGACAAATGGTTGACAAGGGATACAATCTTCAATTCAAGGATGGAAAGTGTAGAATATTAGGGAGTTCCAAAAATGTGATTACATCTGGTACAAAAAAAAAAGGTAATATCTTTCACCTAAGTGATACTAGTAAAAGTTATCTAATTGTTCAAGTTGATGAAAGTTGGTTGTGGCATAGGAGATTGTGTCATGTAAAATTTGACAATATTATCAAGATAAGTTCTACTCAGGCAGTGAGAGATCTTCCTAAGTTGATAAAACCTACTAATACTATATGCAAGGAATGTTAGTTAGGGAAGCAAACTAGAGTTTCATTTAGGAGCAAACAACATTGTTCAAATGTAGTGTTGGAGCTTGTACATACTGACTTGTGTGGTTCTTCTAGAGTCAAAAGTTTACAAGGAGATAGGTATTTCATGTTACTTATTGATAATTATTCTAGATTGATGTGGGTTACTTTCTTAAGGGAAAAATGTGAAGCTCTGGAGAAATTCAAGATTTTTAAGGCTATGGTTGAGACAGAGACAGGTCTGAAGATTAAATGTTTGAGATTAGATAGAGGTGGTGAATTAACTTCTGGTGAGTTTAATTATTTCTATGAAGAGCATGGGATAAAGAGATAATTATCTACCCCGCGGACCCCTCAACAAAATTTTGTTGTGGAAAGGAAGAACAAGACAATTCAAGAACCTGCTAGGACTATGATGCTGGAGAGAAGCCGTGAGTACTACCGTTTACATTCTCAATCGGGTACATGTCAAAGGTGATACTTGTTGGCATCCTATAATGATTTTAACAACTAAGCCTTTATAGTTGTGATTCAGAGATTGGACATCCGACCTGAATAGATATCTCAATCATCATGAAGGTACATTTAAATTTTCAACTCAGGGACGTAAACTTGAAATGGGTCAGCACTGTATGTAACCACATTCATCCTACAACTTAAGAGAGGTGCAATACTAAAATTAAATTGTCTGGAAGGAAATAACATAAATGTTGAACAATAACCAATAACTAGACCAAAATGAAATGCATAACAAAAATGAAAATTTGGATGAACAAACAAGAAAATACTCTATCTACCTTGGCTACAGGAACAGTCATAGAATGGAATTCTAGTGGCTGCAAGAATAGTTAGTGCCATATTCTTAACTAATTACTGAACAAAAAATAACAACTAAAATAAACTAAGGTACGGGATGGAATACTCACCAAGTGGGCCTCCTTGGATAAGTATTCCCTAAAACTAAGATAGACTCAAATGCATGAATTTATAACTTCATTTTATTCAGTAGAAAAACACAAGTACAATCAACATAGTTGTATTGCCGAAAAACTAAGAAAGTGAGTACATCAATAAATTAACATTCTTCAACTCCAGAGAATTAAAAAGGAACATCAAATTCCTTATTTATCTAACCACCAAGCAAGGAGGTCCACTCCAGCAAATGTGGAGGACGCCACATTAGGGAAATCACATAAAAGAGTAGGGGCGGCTACGCATGCACAAAATCTGTCAGGCACGATTGCCTTAACTCGAATCTGGCACAACAGTAATACCAACACATGCTCAAAAAAATATAAGACCACTACAAGGTGGTTACAATATAATGCATGAGGAATCTCCAGTCCCCAAGAGTCTTCTCTCCATAAATGACCACCTTGTTTGACTGATATAGCACACAACCAACTGGCGATATTTTCTTGAATTATAGGCCTCAAATTATTTGCATGACAATGTTAGCATGCACAACAACTACATATCCATAATCATCTTAAAGAGACATTCATTAATCACATGCAAAATTAACACAAAAAATCCACATAGCATGCCAATATCATTTGAAAGCTTATGAAAATAAATTTATGTCCAAGGTCTATGGTTTCAAGGAAATATTATGAAAGATAAACTCTCAAGCATCAAAGTCTTATGTTACTATAGGAAATGGACAACAACCCTATCAGTAATTAGATGATAAACTAGACTCATCATTCCCCCCAACCTAATGTCTTGCTAGTCCTCCAGTAGAGGAAGAGTTGTGCTTTTGTTTGGTCAATGCTCTAAAATTGGCAACTGAAAACTGTCCCACATCTGTTTCTATTGTATTTGAATTAGGATCCCAATAGAATCCTTGTTGTCTCTCCAGCCTACTCCATCTCCATCTTTCATCAACAATGTCATACCTGTAAAACTTGTAGTTTGGCACCGACCACAATAGAATAAGAGGCTAAAAAATTAGAGGAAGCCAGAATTTCCCTTTTGTTCTCCCAAGCTGCATATACTTATCAATTCTTTTGAGTGTTGCAACATAGTTGTGCATAGAATAAGGCTCTTCTTGCTTCAAATCATCAGATAGGGTATTCCATCTCTGTGAGAGGTATCCCATTACAGAGTCTCCTGTGGTTCTTGCCATCTCTTCATATTCTTTGTAAACTGCCTCTCTCTCTCAGGTAGGATCCTACAACTATAGATTGGCCGATATAACATTTAGTTCCAATCCTTAAAAATATCTCTTGGATGTCTAGACTCAACCCTAATAGGTAGGGGAATGTTGGATTCAACTTGCCTATAAGTACTGTACTGCTTTCACCAACTTACTTCATTTTGAATTGAGGACATGAATGCCCGTAATTGGACATCTCCAACATATAGCAGTGGATTCCACTCATGATCTTTGGTTACAACAAAATTATTTTAAAAAAATTTGCGCAACAAATTTTTCAACTCAAAAGGAGCAATCCGAAAAGCACTGAAAAATTTAGTAGGGGTTTCAATTGAGGGGTTCAAACCTGAAACAATCTTTGCAAACTTGAAAGAAAGATGCTTCTCTTTTAAATACAAGGCATATAACCTAGGAGGAGCTCTGCATTCTAATATCTATAGTACTAAAGTTGTCATGTCATTCACCTTCTTCTTGAAAAAAACAATTTCTACATTCTTATATGGGTAAGTGCATGGAGATGGGTGGCAATTTCATGGTCACTTTTTTTTTGAAAACTCATAACGTGCTCACATTATGGCTTGGTGTTTTGAGCCTGAGGCTCGACCACCACAAGCCCATAACACGAGTGCATTACAACGCGCTCGCGTTATGTCATGTTAAAAGAAAAATAAAGAATCGAATTTCATTTTCATTTGTGATTGGTTTTTTTGTTGCCCCGCGACCAAAAACCTGAGAATTCTGTGCTTGCATTCTAGGAGGTGGTTTTGTGCAAATAATTTCATCAATGGTTGTTGATTCATTGGTAGGATTCCACCACGTCGACGAGGAGGTGAAAGAGGTAAGGATTATTTTTTTTTTTGTGAATTTTTTTTTCTAGGTTGTATTTGAAATTTATTTTTTGAAATTGTATGAGATGTTAATCAACTTGGAAACCCTCAAAATCCATAGAAAGAACAAAATACTCAACAAGAAAATCCTTAGCAAAAAAATCCTCAACCACAACAACAACCTCCTCCCCCAATCCCTCAATACCCTCCTAACACTCAACAAAATTTAATGGGTGAAATTGAGAACAATAGAAAACAAATTAAGGATTTAATCGGGAGGTTGAACAATACAAATGGTTCAACTATAGAAAGAATGACCCTGGCAACTTCACTGCAAGATATGTTAAAAATGTAGATTCAATCAACAAACAATTATCTAGTTGGCAGAAGGCTAGGGCTTTTTATCAAGATAAATTATCATATAAAGATGTCAAAGATTTAAAAATTACAAAATTAGATTTGTGTGCATTATTCATTGACCCACGGTCAAATGGAAATCTCTCCCTCTATGTGAAGAGGTTTCCTATTCATTGGTGCAACTGCCAAGAGATTACGAGTTTTTTTTGGGATAGGTGGTACATGGTTTTTGATGACCCACCATGCAACAATTTTGAAGTCCCACAATATTTTCTCAGGAAACTATACACTAAGTTCATCTTGAAACAAATCCTAAATTATTTTGATATGAGGGACTTCTAGGGGAGAGGTGGGGGGTTGACACAAGATAGATCTAGTACACAACTGGATCCTAGGCAACAAGTGAGACAACCTCTCAGTAGGCCACCTCTTGAGCACATTGTCATCCATTCCATCGTGAAGGAGAGTGCCGATGTAGAGAATCTACAAGCCATCAACTCTTTGACATAGAGTGTCATCCAACATGTTAGCTCTCTTGTACAACACCATCCAGGGGAGTCTTTGACAAGTGGGATTTGATCCCATGTGTGTCAATATTGCAAGGCTACTTGTTCATAGGACCCCATCGACACTTAGGAGGCTACTACGCAGGATCCATTTGCAACTATGGAGATGGAGAGGGTAGTTGACATTTTGCATGAAACGTATGTCATTGATAGTCAGGTAAAAGTTAGCATGTTCATTGAATTTAATTTATTAAATTTTAATTTTGAAATGCAAGATTAACTAATTTAGTTTTATGATTTTAATAAACATGCAGGGTCACAATGTTGATACTGGATACACCAGCCCTACACCTACTTATTTCTCCAATACACCTATCAGTGGGGTATGTAACTAGTAAACAATTATAAATTTATTACATGTTAATAGCATTGTTTTATGAATGATATTTTAATATGTGATTTTGGATGTTAAATAGGCTAATATTGGAGGTTTCGAGGGAGCACCTCCCAGTGCCAGTGGATTTAGTCAAACCTTCACATAGGTAATAGAACAAAGAGTTTAACTAATGAATTGTACTTAATAGATTTGTGTAGTTGATATTTATATCATTGATTACGTTGCATTGCACATCATTCAAACTCAAAGCATTACTTCACATTCCATAACTAATAACTAGATGTTGATAGATGACAAAATTTCAACTACAATATAGTTGATTAGAAAGTCAACATAAGTAGTGATGCAATTACTTCACATAGCATAAGTAATAAGTCTAGGAGCAGCTTCCAATTGTATTTGCTTGTCATGGCATTCCATGAGTTCACATTTTACTGAGGCATATTTTCAAACAGTTCACTACCTTGTCTATGCTCCAAACTAGGCACCCATTATGGCCTACTCTCACAAATCTGAAACTCACTTGCAACTCTTTTGGAGCAACTATCCCAAATTTGGCTTTTAACGCTGAATTAGGCCACAATTAGGCCTCTTTTTCAAAGAGACACCTCTCCAAACACACAACCAACACTTGAAACCTCCAAAAAGTCAAAAGATAGCCAAGAAAACCTTAGATTATTCAACTTTTAGGTCTCCTCTCTCTCATTTAGACCCCTTTTCATAAAACCCTCACTTTCCTTGCAATCAATTAGGGCTTATTGAAACTCTTATGCCCTGACCTCTCAAAAGCTTATAATCACTTCAATCAGGCTCATTTATGACTGTACATGCTCATTCCATCCTCAAATAGTGCTGCCCCAAATATCTACATACACTTCCTTCACAAAATCACTCTTTTTCATTAGTTTTCACCCTCTTTCACCTAGGGTTTCTCACTTATTCACTTATATGACCACTTACAACCTCTTAGATATTCTAAAAACCCTCCAATTCACCTTCTCTTATATTTTTTAGGGGATTTTATCCACTTCTAAACCCTTGTCCTCTTTTCACTCACTCTAGCCTTGTTTAAAAGGCACCAAAACTGGTTTTTCACTAGGGCAGTGAGGATAACTCACACAAAAAATTCACCAAACCAACTCCTTACCTTCTACACATACTCCTACTTTAGACCAGTCCATTCCATCAAGAAAAAGTTTCTATAGAAAGGTGGAATGGAATTTTTAGTTCATTTAGGCAATCAAACCCTTAGCCCCTATTTTCTGACCGCCTAGAGAAATCAGGCCACCAGAAGCTTGAAACTCAATATCAAACGCTCAAATTAGTTTTAAATTGATGCAAAAACCTAACTCCTTGAATTCACAAACATTGTAGATGCACTACCACCTACATGGAACTGTACACTGGTAGATGATGGAGGAAAACACATAAAATAACAATATAACAGTGATATTTTATTAGTTTTCTACTTCAAAATGTTTCAACAATAGCTAACAATGATTAATCACATCTTTTAAACACTTAACCAATAATTTAAACTCACTAAGTGCCTAAGATTTCCTCTCCAACTACCTTGACTCTTCATATTCCTCCACTTGGCACCTTTTTGCATTTTTGCAACATTGATTGACAACTTTTGTTAAGATTCTACAATTTTACAATTTATGCCTAAAATGACTACCAAAGACCATTACAAACTCGAAAATGGATATTTAAGCCTTATTAAATCATGAAAATACCTATACAACCTCAAAATCCTAAATTTTCCTCATGGAGGCATGCTCTTGTAAAGGTGCACCTGCACCACTTTTTCAAATAACTCACTGCCTTTTCTATGCTACCACATTTTCCATACATGTCTACCAAAGAATTTTATCAAATAGTTGATTTCCTCACTGCTATGGATAAAAGCTTAAAAAAGGTGTTTTCCAAAAAAATATGGATGCTTGGAAAAAATCTATTAAAGCATAATAGTAAGCAATAGCATAGACAAGGCAGTTAGTAGGTTGAAAAAATGCCTCAAAGAAATGTAGTCTCATGGTGATGGAATGCCATTCCATCACCATGAGACAAAATTTCTTCGAGGAATTTCTTAAAACAACTCACCACCTTTTCTATGATACCACATTTGATCAAACTACTCACTTCCTTGTTGCTATGGCTAAAAGCCTAAAATAGGTGCTTTCCAACCAATTATGGATGCTTAGAAAAATCTATATCAAAGCATAATAGTAAGCAATAATACCATAGAGCAGGAAATGAACTGTCTGAAAAAATTCCTGAAAGAAATGTAGTCTTACGGTGATGGAATGCCATGACGTGCATTTGTTTGTAATGGCATTCCATCACCACGAGACTCCATTTCTTTGAGGCATTTTTTCAAATAGTTCACTGCCTTCTCTATGCCACCAGAATTATCGTACATGTTTATGAAAGCATTTTATCAAATGGTTCACTGGCTTGCTGCTATGGGTAAAAGCCTAAAAACACGTGCTTTCAAACAAGATATGGATAGGGAAAATAGTAAGCATGATACTCAGAAATATAAAGTTTAATAAGTACTCAAAATTTTGTTTATTATCTCATACATTATAAGTCATGATGTGGATTGCTATTGTAGTTTTTGTGATTGAATAATTTGTTGTTTTGTTTTCAGCTATTGCAAACGAAGACACCTCTAAATGTGATGAGGGAAATGGAGATTGGTGTTTCATCTGCTATAGAATCCTCGATGGCTCTAATAGGGGAGGTATGAGGCAAATTACTAAATTTCAATTTACATTCGTTGTTATAGATGTTAGTTCTAGTGAAAAAGCAAACCATTATTGATTCCTGGTTTAATTTCTATTTGGATGGTTTATACAGGGCTTCAACACACCTCTACTTGGGCGTGCAAATATTTACCTCGAGGAGAGTGATCATCAGATGGCAGTAAGTGATTATTTTGTTAAATATATAATCTTTTATAATGTAATTTCTATATATTAATGTCTTTACTTCTTATTGTAACAGATACAGATTCATGAAGAACTAAACACTAGGAGGGGCACCAAGAGCACTCCTCGACTACAACATAAATGAGTGATAGACACATTACCATTTGATCGAAAAGAAAAGGGCAAGAGTTTATTTCGAGGGGATGGAGAGTGATGAATTTTGATTCCAGAGCCCTTTGTTCTATGCCTACATGGCATTTTTGTACATATTTTGTATTGGATATATTTGAAATTGTATGCCTATATGGAATTCTCGTAAGCCTATATGGCCATTTTGTACCTATATTTCATACTTATATCGACATATATTGATGTATGCCTACATGGCTATTTGGTTAATACAAATCTTTTTTATCGATGGTGTCCATATTTGCATTCTAAATTCATGGTTCAATAGATATGAGTTACGTGTATTCAAGTGTATACTTTACAACTTACATGTATACTTTGGGACTTATGTGTGTTCCAATGTATACTTTGTGACTTACTTGTTTTCATGTGTATACCTTGTATTCATGCATATACTTTGTATTAATTTGTGTATACTATGTATTCGTTTGTATACTTCAAGGCTTATGTGCTTTTGAGTACTTGTGCTTCCCTTTTTCACATGTACATGCTTGACTTATTCACGTGTATACTTATTAATTGGTTATCCCTAGCACTGATCACTGCTGTCCTTCATGGTTTGTCTTGAATATTAATTGATTGATGCTAAACAACTTTATGTAAAAGAAAAAAACACATTTTCAATTGGTATTGCATGAAATGATTCATAAAAAGATTTCAAAAAGTATCCTTGATATTAAAAAAAGATATGTGTTTATACACTTCATTTGTGCAGTCACCCTTTGGTTCTTTCAAACAAAAATCTACCTATGCCATTGTTACATTGCACAGGTAAACCAAATTTTGTATTGTGGAGCTATATAAAGCTACCACTCTCAAGACCAATGTAACAATGATACAAAATAATGTTTGAGACTACAAGAAGACATCAAAATGTCTTGTGTACTAAGAAAATTCTTATGATTTCTGAAGAATGCTGATAAATTTACTCAGTTGGCTTCTTTTTTCAAAATCATACAAGTTGAACCCTGACATCAATAGACTATGTATATCAAGCTACCACAATTGAAGTTTCAACGATGCATATTTATCATGCATGTTTTAAATGACATTCAAGTTTATGGTGGTTTTATTATTTATATGATTTTATGTGATATTCTAATCCTAATTCATGCTTCTAGGCTGTATATATATATATTTTGTTATTACATGTTTTTTGTACTAACAAACCCAAAACGATCCAAACCCCCCTCCAAAAGTTTTTGGCTGAACCGGCGAACCCGAATCCGAACCTCATACAACCTAAAAACCTCTTCCAATACTCTTCAATCTACCTCCACGAACTTAATTGACCACCAAATTATGTTGCCCCATGACTTTACCCACTTTTACTCCCTCAAACCTCTCTTTTTCATTGAAAACCCCTCTTTTCCCAACTAGGGCAGCATGCCATAACATAATTTTGACCTCCCCTATTCTTGAAAAACTTTTGAACACATCAAACTCCACAACCTCACTCTATTTTAAACCTATTCTAACTTATTCTCAAGCAATTTCTTCTTTTCACCTCTTCTAGCCTTGCTTTTAAGGCCTAAATTATGAATTTTCAACAGGGGCAACGTTAGTAATCTCTTCCAATGCCTTTACCAATGCTATTTTATTATACCTACTCCCTATCCTACTTACATCAGGTCCATTCCATCGAGACATAGCCTGAACAATAGGTGGAATGGCCTATTTCAACATATTACACTCAAACCCTTGTATGAGCAAGTTCATACCTGTTTCAAAAATCTACTTCTAAGTTGCTTGGAACTTAATAGAATTCCACTAGAATGGATTCTAATCAAAGATAAAAAAAATCTACAATAGATTCAGATCATCTTAGAAAAAAAATCCTACTGTACGGACCCATACACAAGCTGGAAATGAAGAAAATGCGCAAAAATTAACAAAGAAATAGACATATTTGATTGATATTCTCCTTCAAACTCTTCAACAACCACTAAATTTGAGTTTTCAATGATCATACAATTTTTGTGTGGAAAACTTAGACTTCTCAACCGTTGTGTGTATATTTCTCTTTTCGATTATTTTCCATGCCATCATAAGGGATCAAGCCGGTTGAACGTAACTCAAATCAATTCCATGTGTTTGGGTGTGAAAGAGGACCATGCCTAGTGTAAATGTACCTATTGAGAAATGTTGGAGCAATTTCTTTGGTCACACGAATTGCAAAACAAAAGTTGCATCACTTTGCAACTTTACACTACTTGCATTTGACACTTTTTCCATCAAGTGAAAATTGGACACCACAAGAAAACGACTCTGATATAACAAAAACAAAGAGAGTTTATTGTAGAGGGTCCCAACATGATCCCATAGGCTTAGACAGAGAGTTTTTAAGCATCACGATTTCTGAGTAATAGCCCTTAAAATATTTCTTCCCTTTTGCACTTTGGACCCTTGAGGGATCGATCTAGTTGAACGTAGCTCAGAGTGATTCCATATGTTTGGGTGTGAAAGAGGACCATGCCTAGCGTAAACATACCTATTCAGACATGTTGGAATAGTCTATTTGGTCACATGAGCTGTAGAACAAAAGTTGCACCACTTTGCAATTTTCATCTACTTGCATTTGACAACTTTTTTCCCAAGTGAAAACTCGCCACCACAGGGAAATACCTCCAAGATAGAATAAATCAAGAGAGGTTATTGTAGAGGGGCCCAACACAATCCCATAGGATTAGACATGAAGTTTCTAAGAATCACGGTATTCGAGTAACAACATGCTGAAGTTTACAACGATTTTGCACTTTGGACCCTTAAGGGATCGATCTGGTTGAACGTAGCTCAGAGCGATTCCGCATGTTTGGGTGAAAAAGAGGACTATTCCTAGCATAAACATACCTATTCAGATGCGTTGTAACAGTCCGTTTGGTCACATGACCTGTAGAACAAAAGTTGCACCACTTTGCAACTTTCAACTATTTGCATTTGATAACTTTTTCTCCAAGTGAAAACTCACCACCATGGGAAAACGCCTCCGAGATAGAAAAAACCAATAGATGTTATTGTAGAGGGGTGCAACACGATCCCATATGATAACATGAAAAGTTTCTAAGCATCATGGTATCCGAGCAACAACATGTTGAAGTTTACAACCATTTTGCACTTTGGACCCTTAAGGGATCGATCCGGTTGAACGTAGATCAGAGAAATTCTTCGTGTTTGGGTGCAAAAGAGGACAATGCCTAGCATAAAAATACATATTCAGACACATTGGAACAGTCTGTTTGGTCACACGAGTTGCAGAATGAAATTTGCACCACTTTGCAACTTTCAACTACTTGCATTTGAGAACTTTTTCCCCAAGTGAAAACTCGCCACCATGGGAAAATTCCTCCGAGATAGAAAAAACCAAGAGAGGTTATTGTAGAGGGGCCCACCATGATCCCATAGGATCATACGAGAAGTTTCTAAGCATCACGGTATCCGAGTAACAATATGCTAAAGTTTACAACCATTTTACACTTTGGACCCTTAAGGGATCGATCCGATTGAACGTAGCTCGAAGTGATTCCGTGTGTTTGGGTGTGAAAAAGGACCATTCCTAGTGTTATAATACCTATTTAGATTCATTGGATTAGTTCATTTGGTCACACGATCTACAGAATGAAAGTTGCACCACTTTGCAACTTTCAACTACTTGCATTTGACAACTTTTTCCCTAAGTGAAAACTCCCCACCACGAGACAATTCCTCTGAGATAGAAGAAACCAAGAGAGGTTATTATAGAGGGGCCCTATGCTATCCCATAGGATCAGATGAGAAGTTTCTAAGAATCACAGTATCTGAGTAACAACATGCTGAAGTTTGCAGCCATTTTGCACTTTGGACCCTTAAGGGATCAATCTGGTTGAACGTAGCTCAGAGTGATTCCGTGTGTTTGGGTGCGAAAGAGGACCATGCCTAGCATAAACATACCTATTTAGATGCGTTGGAACAGTCCGTTTGGTCACATGAGTTGCAAAACGAAAGTTGCACCACTTTGCAACTTTCAACTACTTGCATTTGACAATTTTTTCCCCAAGTGAAAACTTGCCACCATGGGAAAATGCCTCCGAGATAGAAAAAAATGAGATATTTTATTGTAGAGGGGCCCAACACAATCCCATAGGATCAGACGAGAAGTTTCTAAGCGCCATGGTATCCGAGTAACAACATGCTAAAGTTTGCAACCATTTTTCACTTTGGACCCTTAAGGGATCAATCCGGTTGAATGTAGCTGAGATCAATTCCGCATGTTTGGGTGTGAAAGAGGACCATTCCTAGCATAAAAATACCTATTCAGACGCGTTGGAATAGTCCATTTGGTCACACGAGCTGCAAAACAAAAGTTGCACCACTTTGCAACTTTGCACTGCTTGCATTTGACACTTTTCCCATCAAGTGAAAATTGGACACCACAGGAAAACTACTCCGAGATAAAAATAAAATGAGAGGTTATTGTAGAGGGGCCCAACATGATCTCGTAGGTTCAGATGAAGATTTCGTAAGCACCACAATTTCTGAGTAATACCTCATCAAAGATTGCTGCCCTTTTTCACTTTGGACCCTTAAGGGATCGAGCCGGTTGAACGTAGCTCAGAGTGATTGTGGTGTCTTTTTGATGGAATTAGGTGGGTAGCAGACTTAACTCCATTTTAGTTTTGGTTTGGTTGGATTTCTAGTGATTTTGTGCATTTTAGAAGCTAATTATTGAGGGTCAATCTGTATACCCTATTTTAAGAGAATCTTTTAGGTACTCTGTTTTACTAAGGTGTCTTAAGAGGGTTGGTTTGTATGTCAATAAAACCTTGCCTAACTTGTGAATGAAGAGGGTTTTGGGGTTTGTTATGTTAGAGGGCTTATCATGCCCTAAAAGTGGAGGAATTGGTGGTTTGGCAGACTGGTTAATGGAGGATATTTCAAAGTTGAAATAAGCCAAGATTGACTTTTGAGGGAAGGAAGGAGGTTGGAATCCTTTTCTATTGTGGAAGTGAGTTGATTGCCTCCCTATATTGCTATCAGAATCACTCCAAGTTTACATTTTTTTGCACTTTTTACACATTGACAAATTTTCAAATTTTTCAATTTTACATCATTTTGACAAATATGCAACATGAGCTCCAAAATGACCCCAAAACCAGCTAACATGAATTATTACATTATAAATTGGTCTAATACGACCTTATTCAATTAAAAAAACTCAAAATGCAAAACTAACTTAAGACTTCCATGAGCCAAATTTGCTCAATAACCTTGGTGCCCCTGCACCAAATTTCATTATTTCAATAAATCTCATTACAATGCCTTAAGTAGTCTGTTCTCACAAATATTTTACAATTTCACTCATACATTTGAGATTCTCTTATAATTTCTACATCATAGGTGCTCATTATGAGGTTAACTTCAAATGAGTAACTTGAGATTCCCTCACAAAACTTGACACACTCGTTTATAATGGCTTCAAATCAGAATTGATATTTCTCAAGATCATCAAAATAAGGATGTTGCATTGATTTTTTGGATGAGATTCTCTTCGATGGCTCATAAATCAACATTTTTTGCAAGGAGAGACCAATCAATTTTGAGTAGTTTACTTACAGATACGTAAAGTAAAAGAAGAAAAAGAAAGAGCATCCAAAATGGAAATGAAATGAAAATAGATGGAAGGCACTTATAGATAGGCATGAAAGTCTCTCAACTTAGTCACTCCTAGTCATACATCTTCATTGGGAGTTCCAATGTACCTATTGCACACAACACCTCTCATGAATATAATATAATGAATTTTGAGATGCTCTTATAATGTCTACATCATAGGTGCTCATGATAAGGTTAACTTCAAACAAATAACTTTAAATTCCCTCACCAAGCTTCACACACACTTCTGTAATGGATTAAAATGATAATTGAGATTTTTCAAGATCATCAAAATAAGGATGTTGCATTCCTTTTCTGGCTGAGATTCTCTTGGATGGCTCATAAATCTACATTTTCTGCAACGGGACACTAATCAATGTTTAGCAGGTTACTTACAAATAGGAAAAGTAAAAGAAGATGATAGCATTGGCATCAAAAAAATTAATGTGCATACAAGTATAAAATTAATAAGAACCAATGTGCATATATTTACAAATTAATCCAACGAACCATCCGAGTCTGCTCTACTCTTTATTGTGTCAAGTATTGCCTCATGGTCAGACTCACAGACCTTCCACAAGGTCTTGTTCAAAGTTCTACCCCCATATTTGGTCAAATGAACATTGGATGCCATGACAAGGTTCGAGTAATGAAGAATCTTACGATGCGTGTGAAAGTCCTGAAACAACCATTGTTTAACACCCTTATGTGGGTACCTTATAGGCCACGTTCCAGTAACCACAACTGAGCCTGTAGGGTATTTGATGTTTTCTCCATCTATAACTGGGGCCTCCAATTTATTTATTTCCTTAACATAATGACACAAGTAATAGTCCGTTCCCTCTTTGTTCTCTTTATCTGCAATAACTGCATAAACATGCCCTGCATTGATATGTGCAACAAATATCTTGAAAATAGTCAACATTACGAATACACTATAAAGTAAGATAACAATATGGAATTTCAACAACTAAGAAAGTAGATATATCACCTGGTTGAACTAGATCTGATACATGGTCAAAGTCGACCGATGATTCCATCTATGTCAGTTCCAATGCCATCTCAGGGTGATACATGTGAAGTGGGCTAAGATAACTTGTCAACCATTTGTCAACCCACTCCCCTGACTCATAATCATTCCAGTCTTGCATTGTACATGAAGAAAAAAAGCATGCCATCTTCCGTGTATCGATACTCAATGAACCTACATTTGAGCTAAGGAAAGAGTGTAGCTCACTCGATCTTGTTAGTGTACAAAAGTCCTCATATGGTGCAATGTTAGTTTCATCCATCAACCAAAAATAAATAAATTTGTAGATGTACCTTCATTACCTGGACCCATCAAAGCATTACACCACTTGATGATTGATCTTGCATCTGTCAAATTTGGACTGTCTTTATACTTTAACTCTTCTCATGCTAATGCTCTTTTCATGCATGCTACTACACCTTCATGCTCCCCCTTTCCATGATCAACCTCACAAAAGTTCCACATATGTTGAACACCTATAATGACATGCATCCTGGACAACCAGTAGAACATACATGAGTTCTTTAACTATGCTG
Source organism: Sequoiadendron giganteum (assembly GCA_007115665.2). Taxonomy (NCBI): domain Eukaryota; kingdom Viridiplantae; phylum Streptophyta; class Pinopsida; order Cupressales; family Cupressaceae; genus Sequoiadendron; species Sequoiadendron giganteum. The sequence continues at coordinate 317,204,757 of CM021109.1, forward strand.
CACAATTATCTGACCATATTATATGCCGTATGCTATGCCCATTTGAGCCAAACCACTGTAGAACATTTGGAAGAAACTTTGCACGAACTCTAGAGAATGTGTGCGATCATCAATAATGTAAAAGTGGCACTCCATCAATACCTTCCTTTGGTCCTCTGTACTATCAGATGCATGAATGAAGGCTATGTACACAAATTTTGAAACTTGTTTGGAGTTGTAATACTGTGACTGCACCTCATGCTATGGCTGTAGAGTGTAGTTCTCTGCAAATTCAACAAATGATACTATGCTGCCAACTGGAAAGGTGTCCTTGCATAGCTTGAATTGTGTGTCCAACCATCGGGCTCTATGGGTATGCATTTCATACTCAGATAGTATATTTTCACGAAACATGGACATAAATTGATACACTAGAATCTTCTCAATAACCAAATCACACCTTTTTTTTTGAGACCCATCTTTTGTAGGATATGCCATTGTTTTATACTTCTCGAACTCCACTAGCTTCTATCCCACCTCATCTATGCTTTCCATATGTTGACATATTGGCATACACTGGTAGCCATCACGATGCTCGCATGAACCATCCAAGCATGTTGTCCTGTAGAATATCTAGCCATCCTCTATTTCACATAATTTTTTTGATAAGAACTCTCTTAAAGATTTTGATGGGGCTTCTATGCCACAATCCTGCAAAACATCATTAGTATACAAATCTAAACATATAGAACAATAAACATAATAATGGTTAGAGAATTCAATATGTAGTCTACAAAAACACGTAGTGCGTGTGTGATTTATCTTGACATAAAAAGCTTTAATAATTTCAAAAAATCTTTGACAAATACTAATTTGAGGATAATCATTTTCAAATTTATGAAAAAACTGGGTTTGAGTCATATTTAGAAAATTCTTTGGATGTGGCTCACGGTTCCGACTACCGATTCTCCTTCTTACCACATCCTTTTGATTCAAAGATGGCCTTGTGTTATTCTTACAATACTCTTCAATTAGTGTTCTCAAGGCTTCAACAACTTCTTTATCTTTTTGTGGCAGTCTCCCTGAGAATGTCCATAATTCATTTGAATCGGTGCCCTCAATTCTTTGCCGCCTTTGAATGGCTCTTGATAAAGTTTTTCTACTAATTCTCATTTGTTCACTGATATTTTTAATGAGACAAGCTCTCTTTGTTTTGACAACTTACCAAAGTCGATGTAATGACACGTCAAGTGACATTACTATCCTTTGAGCATGAGGTCCTACCCACACTCTCATAAGCATCCATTAGATTCTTCACAATAGTGTTTTCACTTGATGCATTTGGTGTTCTCAACCCAAGAGTCTTCATGATGTTTCTATACTTTACACCTCACATCATTTCAACAAATAGTTGACATCTTGCGGTCTCATTTAGCCCTTCAAAGAATAATTTCCAAATCTTATCAGCATATCTTCTACAAGTGCGTGTTGAAATCTTACCTTCCATGTGCTGCAAAATATCCTCATCAATATTAATCAAATACTTTGGAATTCTACACAATATTATGGGTGGTGTTCTCCTAGGTACATACATATCAACATTAGGAATTTCATCAATATTTAATTGAGGTGGGCTAGATTGTGTACCTTCAATCGAGGGTGGAGTAGAAGACATACCTTGAGGTTCATGTGGGGATGATGGCATACCTTCTTCGTCAAATCCGAGTGATGATGTAATCTCCACTTGAGATGCGTTGGATGGTGTCCAACAATATTCACTTGTGGTAGATGGTGTTCCTCCATATTCACTCATGGTAGATGGTGTCCCTCCATATTCACTTGTGGTATATGGTGTCCCTCCATATTCACTTGCGGTAGATGGTGTCCCTCCATGTTCGCTTGTGCTTAATGGCGTCCCTTCATATTCACTTGCCGTAGAGGGTGTGTCTCCAACTATAGTATCCAAATATGTCTTACCACGATGCTTTTGCATTTGTGCCTTTTGTGTTGCCAATTCCTTTTTTCTTTTTGATGGTTGAGGTTCCTCTTCAATTGGCTTGTTTTTGTCAATCGTTTCCAATTTCTTCTTTTCACGATATGCCACCACTCGATCTCTCTCCTTTTGTTTGAAGGTTTCATACTCTTCATCTGTTAGTTTCTTACTTGTTCATTTCTTCAGCATGGCAGATAATTTTACCTGTACCATGGTAATGAGATGAATATTAGTTCCTAAAAAATGTATCCATTCAAATAAATCAAAATATATGTCATTCAAGGCTTCATATAGAATACTTACAATCATCCCGTACAAGAGTATTTCTAGCATAGACAAAGGTCACATGATTTTTTTCAATGGAATGCCTTAAAGAGATGTGGTAATGTGGAATGCCATGATTGCAAGATAGGCTCAAAATGGAAGCATGGACAAGCCATGTGGTATGCACATCCATAATAAAGGATTGAGAAATGATGTTTTATTTTACTTCCTTAAAACTCATGTCATATATATGTGTATACAAAATGTGGAAGCATACATGGTACAAGAGCACCATTGAATGTTTAAATTGGCCCATTCCACTCATTTTAATTACTATAATTGGTTGAATGGGTCTGCATCATCAATATATAGGTGAGGTAATGTTGTTTGTGTGCAGGGGAGGTCTAAAAGGGTGTTGGGCATGAAGCCCTAGAGTGAAATTTTGAGTTTTCCATGAGATTTCGAGTGGTTTTGATATGCTAAAGTGTGTTTTGTGTTGGGGCAGCATGGTTTATTGTTGAATTGAGTTTATGCATGCCATTTTAGACCTGTTTGAAGCATTCATAAGATTGTGTGAGGGTTGGAAGAGTGTTTTTCAAGAAACCCCTAGTTTCCTGGGTAAAAAGGAGGGTTTTGTGATTTGACACTTTGGTGAGTGATTTTATAAAAAAAAATGATGGAATCCTTGGTTTGATAAAATATAGACTACAGCCCAATGTAGTTTTGTGTTTGATAGCATAAGATAAGGTCCTTTGTAAAAGAGGCCTAATTTGAGGCCTAGTTGGTGTAGAAATCCAATGTTGATGAAGTTGTAACAAAGAAGCCTATTGTGGCTTGTTGATGTGTTATTGTGTGCCCTATTGGGAATTTGAGAAGGGCCAGGTATTGGTCTGAGAAGACCTTCTCTAAAATATATACTTGGTTGAGTGAGTTAGCTATGCTACAAGGGCGACTGTTGAATTGCTGAAAGTGAAGAATTTTATGAATTGTTAATTGTGAATTGTTGTTGGTTGATTTTGTGTTGAATTGTTTTATAGTGAATTTTTTTATTATTTATGTTTGGAAACTATTTAAAAGATGTTGGAAAATATGTCTCAATGCTTGGTATAAGTTAGAAAGGCTAACTTGTGGAATTTTTTGTTTTGAGCAAAGTTGATTCCTTGTGCAAAATGATGTTATAACTGCAAGAATTAAAGATCCTAATGGATCAGTGGTTTGTGAATGTGCATTTGGTTTATTCCAATCAATAACATTCTGATTATAATGTCTTGGATGTCTGGATAAAGGTTGGTAGAAAGAATCCATGATTTGTTGTTATTTTTCCATGTAAGTTGCATTGAAGAGTGAATTAGTTAATCATGAAGGAATTGAATGGTTATGAGTTTCTAATCAGGTTTATGCTATGTTACAATCAATTTTATGATGGTTAAAATATTTTTCAGTCTGACAAAGAGTTGGAGCCAAGTTCTAATGTTTTGTGGAAATATGAAATCAAGTGAAATTGAAGGATTTTGATGAAAAGATGATTGAGTTTGTTGGTTGATCTTTTCCAATTTAAGTTAGGGTCAAAGTACCCTTGATGATTTGTGGGTCCTAGTAGATGCTTTGCATCAAGTTTAAAAATGTAATTGGCAAGTGTATATAATTGTGTAATTTAAAATGTGCATTGACAACCTATGGTTATAATGAAAAACAAACAATGATCAACATGGAATATGCAAAATAACAAAAATGAAAGCAAGCCATAATAGACTGAAAGAAAATGTATAAAGACTTTACATACCTAAAAAACCAGAGCTTCAAATGGAGGAGTTCAACCCAATTATGTATCCTTTGATTCTTCTTTATTCAAACTCGACAATTTGACTTTTTCAAAAGCTTGTTCCCCTCCAAACTTCAATTGTATATCAATTTTGAATGGAATGTAGACTTGAATTGATATTATATGCCTTTCAATGTGAAAAATATGCTATTTGATACAAAGGTGGTGGAAAGATCAAGAAAAATGTGGTGGAATGTGGAAAATAGGCATGCACACTTCACATCATCATCACAAAGCATCTTTTTGTCATCGCACGTGCAAAACCAAGAGAATATGCAGAATGTGGGCCTTGAGATCATGGGTATATTGAGGATTTTTACCATTTTTAGTGCAAGAAAAAATGTGCCCATGTTATAACACGAGCACATTATGTCTTGCTAAAATGGCCATATCTCTACTTCTTCAAAACACGCTCATGTTATGTGAAAGATGATTTTTTTAATAGATTTCTTTTCTCTCTCTTTGTCTATACCCTCTACCCTAATTATATATCTCTTATTGTACCCTTATAGTAGAGGAGATAGAGGTGTGAGAGAGAGAGAGAGAGAGAGAGGGAGGGGGTTGAGGGTTTTAGAGTTTTAGGGTTTAAGGGCTTAGGGTTAAGGGTTTATGGTTTAAGGTTAGAGGGTGTAGGGTTCAGAAAGAGAGAGAGAGTTGGAGATATAGAGCGAGGGAGAGAGGGGGAGAGTGGGAGAAAGAGAGAGTGGGAGAAAGAGAGTGGGAGAGAGGGAGAGAGGGAGGGAGAGAGAGAGTGGAGAGAGAGTGGGAGTGATTGAACAAAGAGAGAGAGACCTAAGAGAGGGAGATGGGGTAGGAGGGAGAGATATGAGAGAGAGGGAGGGAGTGGGAGAAAGAGAGAGTGTGATAGAGGGAGAGAGAGTGGGAGAGATGGAGGTAGAGAGGGAGGGAGAGGGGGAGAGTGGGAGAATGAGAGAGTGGGATAGAGGGAGAGAGAGAGTGTGGGAGAGATGGAGATAGAGAGGGAGGGAGAGAGGGAGAGAGGGGGAGAGTGGGAGAGTGGGAGGGAGAGGGAGAGTGGGAGAGAGCGAGAGAGGGGCAGAAAGAGTGAGAGAGTGGGAGAAAGAGGGAGAGGAGGTAGGAGGGAGAGATTTGAGAGAGAGAGACAGAGTGGGAGAGAGATAGAGGGTAGAGGGTTAGTAGTTAAGGGTTTAAAGGGTTAAGGGTTAAGGATAGAGGGGAGAGAGATAGGAGTGAGTGTGAGAGAGAGAGGGGGTAGGAGGGAGAGTCTCAACCCTTAAACCCTCTACCCTCTACCCTATAAACACTTAAACACTCAACCCTTAAACCCTAATCCCTCAACCCCTATACCCTCTTAACCCCTCAACCCTCAAACCTCAACCCTTAAACCCTAATCCCTCAACCCATATAACCTCTTAATACCTCAACCCTCAACCCTCAACCCTCAACCCTTAAACCCTAATCCCTCAAACCCTCTACCCTCTTAATGCATGAACCTCTCTACCCTCTTAATCCCTCAACCCTCAACCCTCAACCCTTAAACCCTAATCCCTCAACCCCTATACCCTCTTAATACCTCAACCCTCAACCCTTAAAACCCTAATCCCTCAACCCATACCCTCTTAATCCTCAACCCTCAAACCTCAACCCTTAAACCCTAATCCCTCAACCCCTATACCCTCTTAATCCCTCAACCCTCAACCCTTAAACCCTAATCCCTCAATCCCTATACGCTCTTAATCCCTCAACCCTTAAACCCTAATCCCTCAACCCCTATACCCTTTTAATCCCTCAACCCTCAACCCTCAACCCTCAATCCTTAAACCCTAATCCCTCAACCCCAATACCCTCTTAATACCTTAACCCTCAACCCTTAAACCCTAATCCCTCAACCCATATACCCTCTTAATCCCTCAACCCTCAACCCTCAATCCTTAAACCCTAATCACTCAACCCTCAACCTTCAACCCTTAAACCCTAATCCCTCAACCCTTAAACCCTAATCCCTCAATCGCTATACCATCTTAATCCCTCAACCCTAAACCCTAAACCCTTAAACCCTAATCCCTCAACCCCTATTCCATCTTAATCCCTCAACCCTTAAACCATAATCTCTCAACCCCTATACCCTCTTAATCCATCAATCCTCAACGCTCAACCCTTAAACCCTAATCCCTCAACCCCTATATCCTCTTAATCCCTATACCCTACAACCCTATTCCCTCAACCCCTATACCATCTACCCTATACATTGGACCCTCAATCCTAATCCCCTAACCCTATAACCTCAATCCTCTACCCTCAACCTTAAACCCTCAACCCTCAAACCCTCTACCCTCAAACCCTCTACCCTTAAACCTCTACCCTATAAACCCTTAAACACTCAACCCTAAACCCTAAACCCTCAACCCTTAAACCCTATACCCTTAAACCCTCTACCCTCTACCCTCAATCCTCTACCTTCTACCCTCAACCATAATTCCCCAACCCCTTACCCTTAATCCCACTTAGTAAACTCTCTACCCTGATCCCTCAACCCTCTTGACCCTTAATCCCTTAATCCCTTAACCCTTAAACCCTATTCCCTCAACCCATATACCCTCTACCTTATACATTGGACCCTTAGACCTAATCCCCTAACCCTATACCCTAAATCCTCTACCCTCTACCCTCTACCCTATAAACCCTTAAACACTCAACCCCAAACCCTTAAACCCTTAAACCCTAAACCCTTAAACCATCTACCATCTACCCTTAATCCTCTACCCTCTACCCTCAACCCTAATCCCCCAACCCTTAAACCCTTAAATCCACTTAGTAAAATCTCTACCCTAATCCCTCAACCCTCTTGACCCTTAATCCCTCAACCCTTAAATACTAATCCATCAACCCCTATACCCTCTACCCTATACATTGGACCCTCAACCCTAATCCCCCAACCCTATACCCTCAATCCTCTACCCTCAACCCTAAACCCTCAACCCTTAAACCCTAAACCCTCTACCATCTACCCTATAAACCCTTAAACACTCAACCCTAAACCCTTAAACTCACTTAGTAAAATCTCTACCCTAATCCCTCAACCCCTATACCCTCTACCATATACATTGGACCCTCAACCCTATACCCTCAATCATTCACCCTCAACCTTTAATCATCTACCCTCTACCCTCTACCCTCTACCCTCTACCCTATACATTAAACACCCAACCCTCAATTCTCAACCCTCAACCCTTAATCCCTCAATACTCCACCCTCAAACACTAAACCCTTAACCCCGATACCCTCTACCCTATACATTGGAATCTTAACCCCAATCCTTCAACCATATGTACCCTCAACCCTAATCCCTCAACCCTATAACCTCAACCCAATACCTTAATCCATCAACCCTACAAGTCGTCAACCCTTATACCCTCTATTCTCAACCCTCTACACTATACATTGGATCCTCAACCCTCATATATCTAAATCCCTCCCTCCTCTTCTCTCCTTCTCTCTATCCATTCATCCCTCCCTCTCTACCCTAATCCATCAACCCTAAACCCTTAAATCCTTAAACACTCAACCCTAAACCCTCAACCCTCAACCCTTAAACCCTAAACACTTAAACCCTCTACCCTCTACCCTCTACCCTCAACCCTCAACTCAATATCCTCTACCCTAAAACCTAATCCCTAAACCCTAATACCTCAACCCTTACACCCTTAAATCTAATAAAAATCTCTACCCTAATCCCTAAACCCTCAACCCTTAATCCCTCAACCCTTAAACCCTCAACCCTCAACCCTTAACCCTTAAACTATAATCCCTAAAACCCTATAACCTCTACCCTATACATTGGACCCTCAACCCTAACCCTCGACCCTCAACCCTCAACCCTCAACCCTCAACCCTCAACCCTCAACCATTAAATCCTCTACCCTCTATCGTCTACCCTATACATTAAACCATCAACCCTCAATTCTCAACCCTCAACCCTTAATCCCTCAAGCCTCAATCCTTAAACTCTAAAACCTCAACTCCTATACCCTCTACCCTTTACATTGGACCCTAAACCTAATCCTTCAACCATATACCCTCAAACCTATACCCTAAAACCTCTACCCTCAACCCTAAACCCTTAACCCTAAACTCTTCAACCCTAAACCCTTAAAAATTCTACCCTATACCCTCAACCCAATACCCTCTACCATTGACCCTAATCCCTCAACCCTCAACCCTTAAACCCTAATATCCTAGAAACCATCAACCCTATAGGTCCTCCACCCTAATCCCTAAACCCTATACCCTCAACCCCTATCACTTTCTCTCTATCTATACATCTCACCTCTCCCTCCCTCCATCTCTCCTACCCTCTCTAATTGTTTCTATCTACCATCTCCCTCTTTCTATGTACCTCTCGTTCAATCAATCCCTACCACCCTCTCTTGCTCCTTCTATCCATTTGTCTTTATGTCCCTCCCACTCTCTCCCACTCCCACTCCCTCTAACCCCCTCTCTCTCATGTCTCTCCCTATGGAAACCTACGTAGGTAACTCTCTCTCTCCCCCCTCTCTCTATCTATCCCTCCCACACTACCTATATAAATCCCTCTCACTCCACCCCCTCTTTCTCTACCTCTATCAGGTCACTCGCTCCCACACCCTCTCCCTCTCTCAGGTATCTCACTCAAACTCCCTCTCTCTCTCACTCCCTCTCTCTCACTCCCTCTCTCTCACTCCCTCTCACTACCTATCTCTCAAGTCTCTCCCTCTCACCCCCCTCACACTCTCGAGTCTCTCCCTTTGGTAGCCTACCTACATAACTCTCTCTTTCTCTCTATCTCTCTCGCCCCCCTCAAAATCTCAAGTATCTCCCTTTAACACCCTACCTATATAACTCTCTCTTTCTCTCTGTCTCTCTCTTCCCCCCTCTCTCTCTCCCTCCCTCTATCCCTCCTACCCTATCTAGCTAAGTCCCTCTCACTCCAACCCATTCTATACCTTTCCCTCTCTCTTAAACTCTCACTTCCACCCCCTCTCCCTCTCTCCAAACTCTCTCTCTCTCTCTCTCTCTCTTAAAATTCTCCCTCCCTCTAAAGACATACGTAAATACATACATACATACATAAATACAAGTATAATACATATGTACAAACAAAAGTACATCCATACAAGCATACATACATACATGTGTCGATAAAATCTTACATACATATAGGAATACATACAATATACTTGCATTATTACATATAGGCATACATACATACATATATACATACAAGAATGCATACATGCATACATACAAACATACAAATATATCAAAATATATTCAATAGAGTGGAATTTAACATAAAGGAAGACATAATGTGAGTGCATTATAATGCGCTCACGTTATGTCTTGGTTGACATGTCTCCCGCAGAAGCAAAAAACCATGTCAAAACTAAGATATAACGCAAGCGCGTTATAATGCACTCATGTTATATCTTGTTTTGGGAATCCCCAAGCCTTAGAATTGGTATTTTCCTTGGAATACCAATCCAAAGGCTTAGAGGGCATTCCCAACGACCAGAGACGTGTTTTTGGAAATTCTACAATATTTCACATAATCAAGTTCATGCTCACCATCAGGATTGCACGTGGTTCAATATCAAACAAATCAAACATCTAGGTAATGTTGCGTTCTCTCTTAGCTATCCAACGATGTATTTTTTTTCACTTTATAACAATGTTAAGCCTTTCATCCATAATTTATTTTGTTTGTATGTCTTTTTTTTGCCAAAAAGTAGTGTTTGGTGTTTTTTTCGTTATAAATTAAGTACTCATTGAAATTTCAAATAAATTACATTTTTAGAAACTAGACTCCATTCTATAATTTTTTTTAAAAAAAATTCAATTATTTTCCAAAATTTGTTGGGGTAGCATGGCCAAAATTCTAATTTTTAGGAAGTGTCCACTTCAAAAATTAGTAAAAATTCAAATATTCATTAAAAAATTATTAGAAAAATCATGGATCAACTACATACTATTAGCTAACTTTTGACTGTAGCAATTTTAAAAATACGAAAAAAAGTACACCATGCTAGGGTCGTACAAGAGTTGCTATGTTATGTTTTTTCTGATAAAAACAACACCAATTTGTGTACTTACCTCGTTTGAACCCCTTAATCTCAACCATTTTAAAAAGAAATAAGTAGTTTAGAAAGTAGACTTGGAGCACTGATCCTTCTTTTTGTTCCATCTCAAAATTTTGAGTGTAACTATCCTCAATTTCATGTCCAAGGTCAGTATTTCTTGATTTCAGAAAAAAAAGCTGTCCACTTAAGTCCCCTTTTTGGGAACCATCTTGGTGCACTTACCCATCTTCAATCTCCTCATTTTTCTGTTCAATTTCCTTCTTCAACCTGCATTTTTCTGCTTTCCATTCTTCTTCTCTTCTTTGTATTTATTTCCATAAATTCAGGATTACCATATTCATTGAAAAATCAGAAGGCCTATGTATTCCTACCATCATTTTACCTGGAACTTGTGCTTGCTCTTGGTAGAGTACCATCTGTAGGGCTTCTACTTTCTCAACCAATTCTGGCTGTAGGGCATCGAGTTCTTGTTCTCTTGTTTCAATCTATAGGGCCTCTTGCTCTTGTTCTTGCTCATGCTGCAAGAACTCTTGCTGCAGGAGTTCCTAATTTACTTCACATGCCCAGTTTTCAACTTGCTTTGCAATATCTGCAAGATTAGCTAGTGTTAAATTTTCTGCTTCTTCGAACACATCCTTTTCCTTTTCATTTACATGCTCCATTGGAGTTTCTATATCCTCTTGTGGTGACTTTCTAGGTTTAGGGCTTCCCTTGAGAGATACCCTAATGGCTGGCCCAACTAAATTTTATTTTCTGGGAGGGTTTCTTCATTTTTCCTTTGTTGCAGGAAGAACAGTGTCAAATTTTTGTTTCTTGGAGCTTGGAACTTCCTTTTCTACCATTTTCTTTTTATATTTTCCTTCCTTTAGTTCTTCCTTCCTCAAATGTGCCCTAGTTTTCATTAAGGTGCCAAGAGGGACCTCATCATTAGAATTAGGATCTCAGAACTCTCTTTATCGAATGTTCTACTTTAGAAGAACTAATTTCAATAACTTGTGTGGCTGTAGGAGGGTTGCCACTAGGGATTGCATCTTAGGTTGTGGTACCATAAGCAACCCCAAAATTGCTCCTTCTCCTCCCAGCCCTACAAGGTTGAGGCAAAACCGTAGGTTGCAAATGCTCTAGTCTAATTTAATCAATTCTCAAAAATTCTTCCCAAGAAATATTGGACACATCATGCAAATATTTTTCAATTAATAATTTAATTAGGAAATTGTGGGAAACAAAATTATCCCTACCTTTATGGGTTTCTATTGCCATGATTGAAAGAAGGTGGTGCAACACATTGGACACATTCATTCTCCTTCCATGCCTCATGTGGTTCAGGAGCTTAAAATGCACAAAATGTAAATTTGATTGGTGATATTCACAATTGATATACTTGACAACATAGACTGAAACCTCCTTCCAAAGCTTAGGCAAAGAAGTCCTCTTCGCTCCTTGTTTGTCTATGCTTAATGGAGGGTCATTAGGTTCCATAAATTCGACCCTAGCCGACCTGGCATCCCTGATAACAGGGTAATTTTTTCCATCGGCAGGTAACCCTGTAACTTCTGCAATTATTTCCTCCGTAGCTGTGACTTCTATCTCCTTTAATGTGGCCCTTTCTTCAAACAATGTCTGAGAAAATTTTAATACAATACCTTTGTTGAAATCATCTAGCTTTAAGAAATAGTCTAGCCATCCACAGTTTCTAAATTTGGCCAGGCAAGGCGCATCCTGTAATAAAACATCATGAACTGTGGGTTCATTTAAAATCAACACACCTCCCATTTTATGCAATCAAATAATTACTCTGCAAATATATTCTTCCTGCAATTCTTTTATGGAACCAAACTTCTTTTTCCTGCAATTCTGCTAAATTCCAATGCTGGTGTCCTTTGAATTTTACCTTTTGGCTTAGGATTATGACAGTGAAAATTAAAGAAATAAAGAAGTAATAAATGCAGGCTATGATTAAGGGAAATGACATAGGAGGATTTGTATTTTGCACATACGAGCCGTCATCTTAGAATTTAACTTGGCTCAATGACTTAAATCTTGCTGGCGTGAATCAGTACAGAAAAACATGCAAACATGACATTGACACATCCCTCCCAACCTAAATTTGCACATGTGTCCTCACATTTGAGGTGAAAGGATGATTTGACAAGGGTATCAAATGATGACATGCTATGGAGATCATTCATATTAATTTACAACAATTAAATAAATGCACTAGAAGACAATTAAGATATAACAATAAATATGCACATACTTGAATGTGTGGAAGATTTATTGCAAAGATCATGGAGAAAGTACTGGTCATTTCCAAGAAATCAGTTGAGCAATTAGTGAAAGCGGAGTGGAATGAGGTGGAGTGAAATGAAGTGAAGTGAAATGATGGTGGTGAGGTGGAAGAGCAAGAAAGGTGGAATGAATGGGCGGATGGGTGAAGAAGTGGACCCCCACAAAGTGGGAATCTTTATTATGAGAAGTGACATACCTTAATTATCCGAAAGAAGGAACACTAGGTTCACTTCCTTTGGCTGCAAGAAGTTTGGGTGTTGCACGCTGAGTGAATTGCTGTAGGAACTCTTCCTTAGAAGTTGGCTTGTGATACAATCTTAGGTGATGACCATTCACCAAAAGCTTAAACCTGACAAGGTCAATGGTGGTAAGCTAAACAACTCCATTGGAAAATAGTTCAACCACCTGATAAGGTCTGAGTCACCTTGTCTACAATTTTCTAGTATTATCTTGATATCTTGAGTCATAGAGCAGTGCCCAATATCCGAGCTGAAATTTCTTATCCTTGATGAATTTATCATGCCATCTTATTCGCTGATTCTGCACTACCTCTGTGTGATGTAGTGTTTCCTTCCTCATCTCATCCAAAGCATTCAACTGCATGATTCTATCTATTTGTGCTTCAGAAATATCCATCCCCAATTCTACTGCAGTCCTAAGAGTCTTATGGTCAAATTCAATGGTGATCATGGCTGACTTTCCATACAACAACTCAAATGGAGTGAATCCTGTAGTTATTTTCTAGGTGGTTCTGTAAGACCAAACAACTTCTGGTATCCTACTTGCCCAATCCTTTTAATGGATAGCCACTATTTTGGTTAGAAGAGCTTCAATTTCTCTGTTGGTCACCTCAACTTGGCCATTGGCCTGGGGGTGATAAGGAGTAGACTTTTTGTGCCTAATGTTGCACTCATTGAACAGTGCTATAAAAAGGGTTGAAGTGAATTGAGTCCCCTGATCAGTCACTATCTCTCTTGGAACCCCATACCATGTGAAAATTTCTTCATACATAAATCCTGCAACCTTAGTATCTCTTGCATGCTTCATGGCCTTAACTTCTACCCATTTAGTTACATAATCAATGCATACTAAAATATAGGATTTACCTTTTGATGGAGGATCAATGGGTCCTACAAAATTGAGTCCACACTTATCAAATGAAATGATTACTACTTTGGGGCATTGTTGCATCTCATCAGATTTGGTTGGACGAACCATTCTTTGGAATCTGTCACACTTCCTTATATATCTCCCTATATCTTGTGGAGTGTTGGCCAATAATATCCTATGTTCAAAATCTTTAGCGCTGTCCTCTTGGCTGCATAATATCCTCCATAGGGTTCATTGTGGCATGCAAGCAAAATATCAAATGTCTAATCTTCCCTTAAACATCTCCTCATGACCTGGTTAGGTCTAGTATAGAACAAACATCCAACAATCCATGAGAAAGGAAAAGATTCCTCAATGAGAACTCTCCTCTCTTTTCTAGAGAAGTGAGGAGGGACTCTCCCTATGACCAGAAAATTAGCTATGTTAGCATACCAAGGTGTCTGCACACTAATGGAAAATAAGTTCCCATTAGGGAAAGAATAATCTATGACTTGATTTTATTTTGATGTGGTCAGGCTTGAAAGAAAATATGCAACAACATTGGCCTTCATTGGTTTATCCACAATGGTTATATCAAACTCCCCCATCAGTAGTAACCATCTTGATAGAATTCCTGAAATCAGAGGTTTATTCATAAGATATCTAATGACTGCATGATTGGTGTGCACAAAGATTTGGTAGCCAGTTATGTAATGTCTGAATTTGTTGAAAGCATAGAATATTGCTAACATTTCTTTTTTTGTCACTGTATAGTTGAACTCAGCTCCTTGTAGATTTTTGCTAACAAAGTAAATGGCATTTTCAATAGCTCCTTCTTTCTATCTTAGGACTGCTCCTATAGCATATTTTGATGCATCTGTATGGATGTGAAAAGGAATCTCCCAATTAGGTCCCTTGAGTACAAAAGTATGAGTTAAATGTGTTTTCAAATCAGAAAATGCCTTGTCACAACCTTCTATCCATTGGAACTCAACATCTTTAGTTAGGAGATTGTATAATAGGGTTGCCATTTTGCTAAAGTTTTTGATGAACCTCTTGTAATAACCTGTATGTCCTAAGAAACTCCTCACATTTTTTTTTTTTGCAGGAATAGGTAGATTGGTAATTACGTCAATCTTTTTAGGATCTACTTGAATTCCTTTGTGAGAGATGTAGTGGCCAAGAACTACAAGTTCCTACATCATCATGATGCAGTCATGGTAGGAGGGCCCTCAAAGAGAACAATCCATACCATGCAGCAAGAGTTACACAAAAAAATAAACATAGAACATGGAGGAAAATTCAAGTGTAAAAATTCATATAATCATGAAATTCAATTATTTAGTTGGCCACATCTGGGCATACAGATTCGGCTCACAAGCCTGATGCTCAAAATAAAATGCTCATACATGCGAGCAAAAATCCTACAGATCAAACTCTATATACATATTATTCTACTTCCCTTTTATTCCCCCATCCTAATGATTCATTACAAGCTTTATATCATATGCACGAGTCTAGAAACATCCGCATCGGACAAAGATCATTATAATCTTTGATGAAAAAAAATGTAACGTGTGCAAGAATAGGTCAAACTCAAATATGAATTTATTCCATGGTAGATGCACATGATGAAGTACAGACCTAAGTATAAGATCGGGAAAAATCCATAGAAAAAATATAAACACAACGTGAGGATCCAAAAGTCTTTGGAAAGATACGCGATCGATCGAACTAGCCGTTAGGTTTTGAAATTATTTCGGGGCCAGTTCCAAAAACTGTCACATACTTCAGAAGTGATAACTTGCCGGAAAAAGATCGAATCAAGCTGAAAACTTAGAATAAGGTAGTTGAATATGTTCATGATGAAACCATAGGTATGCAAGATCTGGTGAGAAAACATGAAGAAACACCAGATCTACCAACTAGAACAAGAACAAGACCAAAACAATAACAAAACTAGATGAAAATATTTTTGGTTGATGCAAGATTGCCAAGAACCAAGGATGCTCCTGTATCAGACATCTGGGGTTAATGAAAAGTGAGTCCCTCACTTTTTTGGGGCCAAAGGAAAACCAATACTGTCTACCTCAGCTTGAGAAATCCAAGAAGAATCTTCCAATGGTCTACCTTTCCACTTCACAAGGTATTCTTTATACTGTCTTCCATGAGTCTTTCTCCCATCTTTGATATCCAAAACCTCTTGTATCCTAGCTGATTGCTATTTAGGAAGTTATTCTTCCAATTTTTCTTTACTGTATTCACTGAAATCTACTTCATGGTACTGATATAGATCTGTAATGTTGAATATAGGTGATATACCCATGTCATCTGGTAATTCCACTTCATATGCATTTCCCAAATCAAATTTCTGCAAAATCCTACAGGATCCAAACTTCCTCATCTTGAGCTTACTGTATGTACCAATTGGGAATCCTTCCTTCCTCAAATATACCATTACTTCATCTCCAAATTTGAACTCCTCATGTCTCCTCTTTTCATCTGCTTTCTCCTTATACTTCCGGTTCATATCTTCCAAATGTTGCTTTACTTGAGTATGCACTGTCTTCATATGTTCTGCAAATTCTTCTACTTCTGCACTCCTTTTATATTGTTTATTGATGTCTCTCAACTCTGATATTCCTCTAGGATGAATTCCAATAACAATCTGAAAAGGTGCCTTTCTTGTACTTCTGTTCATTGAATTATTGTAGGAAAACTCTTCTTGTGCAAGGGCCAAATCCTAACTTCCACTCTTCTCTCCAACCAAACATATCATAAAATTTCCCAAACTCTTGTTTACTGCCTCTATCTGTCCATCTATTTGTGGGTGAAAAGTAGAACTAAACTTCAAATCTGTCTTCAACTTCTTCCAAAGTGTCCTCCAAAAGTAACCAGCAAATTTTGTATCTTTGTCTAAAACAATACTCCTAGGTAATCCATGCAATCTGACTATTTCCCTGAAAAACAAGTTTGCTACATGTACTGCATCTGTTGTCTTCTTACAAGGTATGAAATGTGCCATCTTAGAAAATCTATCCACCACCACAAATAAATAATCATTACCTCTCTATGTTTTAGGCAAACCAAGTATGAAATCAATGCTAATATCCTCCCAAGGTCTTTCTGGTACTGTCAAAGGTTTATACAATCCAACATTCTGACTACTCCATTTTGCAACTTGATAAAATCTACAACTCTGCACAAATTTCCTGACATCCTTATGAATATGTGGCCAAAAGTAATTCTCACTTACCAATGCTACTAATTTGTCAATTCCAAAATGTCCTGCTAGTCATCCACTATGTTTCTCTTTCACCAAGTTATCCCTCATGAACTTCGGGGTATACACAACTAATTTCCTCTGAACAAAATATCTTCCTGAATGAAATAATCCAACCATTGACTTTTATCTTCCAAAACCGATTCTTTAGATGCTTTCCAAGGTTATGTGAAATTTGGGTCTTCCTCATACAAGTTCTTCAATTCATCAAAGCATAATACTTCCACTTTCATCTGTGCCAATAAATTCCTTCTCCTACTCAAAGAATCAGCGACTCTATTTGACTTCCCACTCCTATGCTTCAAAACAAAAGTATAACTTTGAAAGAATTCTACCCATCTCATGTGTTTCTAATTTAGCCTGAAGATTTGTATACAACTCAAAACTTTTGTCTGCTCCAGATGTCCATCTAAAATAATTCCTATCTCCTCTCATTGTTTCTATCATAGGGCTGCAAATAGAACTGAAATTCCTAATGAACTTTCGGTAGAAACTAGCCAATCCATGAAATGATCTTACCTCCCCAATGCTTTCAGGTGTAGGCCATTCAAAATAGCTCTCACCTTCTCAGGATCTATCCAAAAATATCACAAACCTAAGATATACCAATTCTTCCTTCATAAAACTACACTTCTTAATGTTTATCAACAACTTCTCTTCTCTCAACCTCTGTAAAACTTGTCTTATATGCAAAAAATGTTCTTCTCTAGTCTTACTAAAAATCAAGATGTCATCCAAATAAATAATCACAAACTTACACAAGAATTTATTCAATACTTCATTCATCAACCTCATGAAAGTACTCGGTGCATTTTTCAATTCAAAAGGCATCACCAACCACTCATACAATCCTTCATTTGTCTTGAATGCTATTTTTGACTCATCTCCTTCTCTGATTCTGATTTGATGATATCCACTTTTCAAATCTATCTTTGTAAAGTATTTAGCTCCACTCAAACAATCCATAATGTCATCCATTTGGGGCAAAGGAAATCTATACTTCACTGTGATCTTGTTTATGGCTCTAGAGTCTGTACACATCCTCCATTCTCCATCCTTCTTAGGTGCAAGTACTGTAGGTAATGCACAAGGGATTCAAATTTCTATGATCAAACCTCTTCTTAACAATTATTGAACTTGTCTGTTCAATTATTCATTCTCTACCGACGTCATCCAGTGTGCTGCTTTATTAGGTAAACTAGCTCTAGGAATTAGATCCATGCAATGACTAATACTCCTTACAGGTGGTAATCCATCAGGTACATTTTCTAAAATGATAGCTTCATATTTTGTCAACAATTCCTTTATCTCCTCAGGTTGTTCTTCTACATGTTTCAAGTCTTCAACCTTCTTAGGAACTAAGGCATAACACATGTTCTCATGTCTCAGTCCATCCAAAAATATCCTTCCATCAACCAAAAAAATTCTAGCATTCGTGCAAACTCCAACTTTAGAAACATCCTCCAAGGTTAACAAAATCTGTTTCATCCCATTAGCAACAATAGTGTAGATGTTCTTCTTTCCATCATGAATAGCCTATCTATCATACTGCAAAGGTCTTCCCAACAAAATATGGCATACATCCATAGGCATAATATCACACAAAACTTCATCATGATAATTTCCTATCTTCAATTTTACCAAACATTGTTCACTTACCAGTATCTTATGTTCATCTTGAATCCAAGCTATCTGATATGGCTTAAGGTGTTTCAATCTTTCCAATTTCAGTTTGGTCACCATTTCTTCAGAAACTAGGTTCTCCAAGCTTCCACTATCAATGGTCACTTTGCAACACTTATCGGCTACTGTGCATCTGGTCCTAAACAAATTCTTTCTTTGAAATGGTTCCTTCTCCAATTCACTTTGACACAATACTCTCCTATTTATCAACACTTCTCCTTCTTTTGGGTGATTAGGTGATCTAGCATGATTCTCCTCAATAAAGGTTGTCGTTCTATTGTTCTCAGTATTTTTGCTTCTCTCTCCCTATTTTCATTCAAAGGCTCTATGTCCTTCTTCACCACATTTAAAATAAGTTCCCCTGAATACTCTTTTCTCCTGTCCTCTGTCCTCTTTTCTATATCCCTCATTTATGTAACTACCGTATCCTCCTCTTCTGTAAGAGTTTCCATCATATCTTCGGTATGAATTCTCATTCTTACTGACCTCTTTATCTTTGTTCTGATCTAGAGAAGATCTTCTTCCTCCTCCAGTAAAAATTTTTTCTCTCTGAAATCTTCCACCTCTTCCTCTCTGTCTTTGCTCATGTATTTTGTTTAACTTCTCTTCTAATTTTAGGGCACATTGATATGATTCTTCCACACTTAAAAACTTAATCAAACTTATTTCATCTGGTATAGATGACCTCAAACCATTTACATATCTAGATACTTGTTCAATCTCATCCTCTGAATGTCCAGATCTGATGTTCAACTTATAGAACTCCTCGGTATACTCTGTCACACTTGATTCCTTCTATTTCAGATTTTGCAACTTCTTGAACAAACTGATCTGATAGTCAGCAGGCATGAACTTTGTCTTCAACTTATTCACCATCCGATCCCATGATATTATCTTCTCCTTTCCTTCTCTTTTTCTATCTATCTGCAAATGTTCCCACCAAAGGGATGCATGTCCTCTCAAATTTTTACAAGAAAATTTCACTTTCTTATCTCCTAGGGTACCTTCAAAATTAGAGTACTTTTCCATCTCTGTTATCCAATCCAAAAATTCATCTAAATCCAACTTACCATTATAATCCGGTGGATTAAAATATGGCTTAGTGTTTACTCTAGTTAGGGCTCTTATGAACCTTTCTTCTCCCTGATCAATGCCAGGTTGCTCTTCTCTTGCAACTTCTTCTTTTTCTTCTACTTATTCATCACTCACATCATCAACTGGTCAACCTCTCCTCTAGGTCATTTCAACTGCTTCCAATCGAGCAACAATTCCTCTCAACATCTCCATTATAGTAGGGTATGCATTTCCATGCACTCCATTTCCTCTACCATTCCTTCTTCCCACCATCCTTACACAAGTCTTCTATAGCTGTAGGTCGAATCCTTAGTCCACCACCCCATAAAAAATACTTGACAAGACTACGCAAGCTCTGACGATCTCGCAAGGAACGAATCTCGCTATGATATCGGTTTGATGTAGTCATGGTAGGAGGGACCTCAAAAAGAACAATCTGTACCATGCAACAAGAGTTACAAACAAAAGAAACATAAAAAATGGAGGCAAACACAGGTGTAAACATTCATATGATCATGAAATTCAATTACAAATAGTCGGCCATATCCCGACATATCGATTCGGCTCACAGGCTTGATGCTCAAAATACAATGCTCATACATGCGAGCAAAAATCCTATAGGTCAAACTCTATAAACATCTTATTCTACTTCCCTTTTATTCCCCCATCCTAATGATTCATTACAAGCTTAAATCATATCCATGAGTCTAGAAACGTCCGCATCGGCCAAAGATCATTTCAATCTTCGATGAAGAAAAATGTAACGTGTGCAAGAACAGGTTAGCCTCAAATCTAAAATTCTTCCATGGTAGATGCGCATGATGAAGTGAAAACCTAAGTGTAAGACTGGGAACACTTCATAGAACAAATCTAAACACATTGTGAGGATTCACAAGTCATGGGAAAGATACACCATCGATCCAACTAGCCGTTAGGTTTTGAAATTATTTTGGGGCCAGTTCCCAAAACTCTCACATACTCCAGAAGTGATAATTGGCGTGAAAAAGATCCAATCGAGCTGAAAAATTGGAATAAGGTAGTTTAATATGTCCACGATGAAACCCTAGGTATGAAAGATCTTGTGAGAAAGCATGAAGAAACACCGGATCTACCAACTGGAACAAGAACAAAATTGGATGAAAATATTTTTGGCTGATGCAAGATTGCCAAGAAATAAGGATGCTCCTACATCAAATCATGAAGCACTTCACTATTTAAAGATAGATTTTGGTCTTCAAATATTTTTAGGACTCTCTTAAGATTCTCCAATTCTTCATTGGAATCAACACCATAAGTAGTGAAATCATCCATATAAATTTTCATGCAATCATGAGAGATGTCTGAAAATATGCTGATGATTGTCCTCTGAAAAGTTGCTGGTGCATTACATAAGAAAAATGGAAGTATTGAGTAGGAATAGGTTCCCATGGATAGGTAAAGGTGGTATTTTCCTTTTCCTCACGTGCAATTTGGATCTGATTATAGCCACTGAATCCATCAAGAAAAGAAAATTACTGCTTTCCTGCAAGTGAGTCTAGAACTTGATCTATGAATGGTAAGGGAAAATGTTATTTTTTGGTGGTAGAGTTGAGTTCCCTATAATTAATACAAACTCACCACTTTTATCCTTTTTTGGGCACAATCACCAATATGGACACGCATTGGCTAGCTGAAATGGGGTAGATAAATCCTGCATCTAGCAATTTTTGCAGTTCCCCTTTTACTATCTCTCTCAATGGCAGGGTTAATTCTTCTTTGTGGCTGCCTCACTGGTGTACAATAATATATTATGTATATCCTATGAGTGCAAAGCTTAAGATCCAATCCCTTAATATCATGATAGTCCCATGCAAACATATTTTGGTGGGTCTTTAGTAAGTTTTCCAATGAAAACAGTTGTTCTTCACTCATTTTACTGTTGATATTCAGATATTTCTCTTTTGAAAATTACACTTGTCTAGTTAACTTAACCATATCTACTTCACTAATTCTTGGTACCTTGAGTTCATTTGGAAGTAATGCATGGAATAGACTTGTTGCTGTAAGAAATTCGGCTGCAGGAAAGGCATATGCAGGAAGAGTAGGTGTAGGAAGAGTTGCTACAGGAAGAGCTACTGCAGGAAGAGTGGCTACAGGAAGAGTGAGCAAGAGTGTTTTTACTACAGCAACAAAATCGGATACATGATAGGATGATGCTTCTTCTACCTCATAATGGTTCTGAATGATGTGAGATAATACTTCGTCTTCATCCTGAAGCTGCAGGAAAGGACTTCTGTTGAACATGATAAGTTGTACCACATAATTAACTTCCTCAACCTCTTCACCAACGTGTGGCCATACTAGATTATCCTTATCATGGGATGGTTGAGTGGGAGGGTAGAGAACAATATTTTTGGTCTGCTTTCCATAAAAAATGGTCATGTCTCTTGTTCGACATCCAATATAAGCATTTGCTGTTGCTAACCATGGTCTTCCAAGAATAATGGGGTACCCACCTAGTGTGGATTTAGGAGAAAGAATCATAATTATGCCCAAGAGCCTAGAGTGACTACTAGATCTTCCAGTATACCATCAGGTGTAATAGTAGAACTATCATCAAGCTGCAAAAAAATAGTAGTAAGTATCATGCTTACAATATTTAGTTGTTTCAGGATGTCCTTGGTCATAATATTTATTGCTACTCCCAAATCAATCAGAGAATTCTTTATTTGCATCCCATTTATAACAATGCCTTCCACATGACTCCCTAGGTCATTATACTTGGGAACATTCACTTTTCCAAGCATGATGTCAACAAGTTGTCCCATCACATGAACTGTAGTGGGGTCTTTCTTCTTCCCGCTAGGCTTCTTAAGGCATGCTTCCTTCATTGCTTTGCCATATATGGGAACATATTTTATGGCCTGAAATAGAGGTATCTAGACACATATATGCTTCAACTGATCTAGAATGTCAAAAGTTGTGTCTTCCTTTTCTTTTTTTTGTTTCATAGTTTCCAACCTATGAGGAAATGGTGGTTCTGGCTCAGTCTGCTTGACTGGAACCAGTTCATGATTTTTAGGTGCACTTGGTTGAATGGGGACATTCAGAGGCTCCTCCTCTTCCACAAGAAATTCAGTGATAATAGGTGTGGAAGGTGATGGAAAATTAGTTCCTGAACATAAACGAATGTCACTTACACTCACAACATATGCAGGGAATTGATTTAGATAAATAGAGTACACTGGCTGCTTCTGTGGTTTATTATTTGGGTTAGGTGTGGGTTGGGCTAGTAGCTAAGTAAGTTTAGGTGAATTTGAACTTGAATTAGTAGGAGGAGGCATTATAGCGGGTTGTTGGGGTTGAGAAGGTGGATGCATGTTATTGGTTGACTAGTTTGGCCATCGCTGTCCTCCCCTCCATTGAGATGTTTGTTGCAAGTTTCTTGGAGGTGGTTACCAATTTCCTTGAAATTTTTGCCACTGGGGTGGAGAGGTTTGGTGATTGATACAAGCATGTGGATGGTTACTTCAAGGATGTGGTGGATATCCTCCATAATTGGGTGGATATGGGAGTTTCCATTGATTACTAGATGAATAAGAGTTAAAATATGGCCCAACAAGAGACACTGGATTAGGTGGCATACCTTGTCTTAGAGCTCCAGGCCTCCTTTGTGCAACATAGTAGAATTGGTCATCTTCACCCTAGATTGGCTTGAACTCGGGTGCCATATGCTTTCTGTCAATATTAGCTATCATATTGCATCTGCAATACTTCTTTTGGCTGCAATGAGGGCAATATTCTGCCAACATTGCCTTTGCCTCCTCTTGTTTCTTCTTTTCCTGAAGTGAATCTAGCTGAGTAGCCAAATTGTTTATGATGTCCTGCTTGAAATCTTCCAGCAAGTGAGTAATCTCCATCCTTGAAACTCCAATGGTGGATGACTTACCCATAGAGGATTGGTAAGCTCTCCCCTTCTTTGAAGCTGCCCTAGAATAGTTCTGACATATCTTCTTGATATCCTCCAAAGGAACTTGGGTGATATCTCCTCCTCCTATCAGGTGCAAGGCATTTGTGCAGCTGCCATTAATTCCTTTCAAGAAAATAAACTTTTGTGATTCTTCATTGAGTGTATGGTGTGGAGATTTCTATAGGAAAAATAGAGACCTTGAGACATAATCCTCTAGGCTCTCATCCTCCTTTTGCTGCATTCTAAAAATGTCATCTCCTCTCATGTCACTGCCTCTAAAATAATCTTTTTATTTCTCAAGGAACTTTGTCTTCATGTCCTCCTAGGCCTCCATAGTATCTTTACCTAGGCTCATGAACCATATTAATGCAACTTATTTCAAGGTGGTAGGGAATAGCTTAAGCCTATGGGCATCAATGGTATAGTCATAACTTACACAGAGTATATCAAACTCAAACAAGAATGTATCGGGATCTTCTGTGACAAGTCCATAGAACTTAGGAAGATATCAAACTCAAACAAGAATGTATCAGGATCTTCTGTGACAATTCCATAGAACTTAGGAAGAACTGAAGCAGTGATATTTTTGAGATTGTCTACTTCATTCTAATGAGAAATGGGGAAAGGAAAAGCTAGTTGGTTAGCTCTATTAGGTTTGTTTCCATTTGCATCACCCATGCCTGCTTGATGAAATTCCAAAGCAAGGGTTTTGTCAATCTGATTTTGATCTTCAGAGGAAGTTTCAGAACTAGTCAGATCTAAAAATGTATCAACAAAAAGGTGTGACGCTTCTTCTTCTTCGTCTCTGGGTAGGTTATAGTACTCAACTATCTAGAATAGATCAAAATTGTTAGGAAGGAATCTCCCATGAGCATCTCTTCTTCTTTCTCTATGAATACGGTATCAACTCACTATCAGCCAGATCACATAAAAAAATGGCAAAAGAATAGGGGGTCATTACTCTTCTAATGAGGGATATACTAAAAAAAACTTCCAGAAATACTACAACAAGAAAAAATATCAATGACTCCAAAGAGATTCCTAGTTTGACACCATCCCCGACAACAGTGCCAAAAATGTTGGCCTCCTATAATGATTTTAACAACTAAGCCTTTACAGATGTGATTCAAATATTGGACATCTAACCTGAATAGCTATCTCAATCACCATGAAGGTGCTTTTAAATTGTCAACCCAGGGATGTAAAATTCAAATGGGTCAACACTGTATGTGCACTAGGAATCCAAAGTAGCCACATTCATCCTAGAACTTAAGAGAGGTGCAATGCTGAAAGTAAATTGTCTAGAAGGAAATAACATAAATTCTAAAAAATAACCAATAACTAGACCAAACTAAAATGCATAAAAAAAAAGAAAATTTGGACGAAAAAATAGGAAACTACTCTGTCTGCCTTGGCTGTAGGAATAGTCACAAAATGGAATTCTAGTGGCTGTAGGAATAGTCAGTGCCAAATTCTTAACTAATTACTAAACATAAAATAACAACTAAACTAAACTAAGGTATGGGATGGAGTACTCACCAAGTGGGCCCCCTTGGATAACTATTCCCTAAAACTAAGATAGACTCAAATGCATGAACTTATAACTTCATTTTATTTAGTAGAAAAAAATGAGTACAATCAACATAACTATATTGCCAAAAAACTAAGAATGCAAGTAAATCAGTAAATTAAAATTCTTTGACTCTAGACTATTCAAAAGGAACATCAGATTCCTTATTTATCTAACCACCAAGCAAGGTGGTCCACACCAGCAAACACAAAGGAGGCCACATTAGGGAAAACACGAAAAAGAGCAGGGGTGGCTATGCATGCACAAAACTTGTCAGGCACGATTTCCTTAACTCGAATCTAGCACAAGAGTAATGCCAACACATGCTCAACAACATTTAAGACCACTACAAGGTGGTGACAATTTGATGCATGAGGAA
The DNA here is from genome assembly GCA_007115665.2 of Sequoiadendron giganteum. Taxonomy (NCBI): domain Eukaryota; kingdom Viridiplantae; phylum Streptophyta; class Pinopsida; order Cupressales; family Cupressaceae; genus Sequoiadendron; species Sequoiadendron giganteum. The sequence goes on from CM021109.1 coordinate 317,230,229, forward strand.
TCTCCAGCCGCCAAGAGTCTTCTCTCCATAAATGACCACCCTGTTTGACCAATATAGCACACAACCAGCTAGCAGAATTTTCTTGAATTACATGCCTCAAATTATCTGCATGATAATGTTAGCATGCACAACAACTCCATATCCATAATCATCTTAAAGTGACATTCATTAATCACATGCAAAATTAACACAAACATTCCATATAGCATGCCAATATCATTTGAAAGGTTATGAAAATAAATTCATGTCCAAGGTCTATGGTTTCAAGGAATTATTATGAAAGATCAACTCTCAAGCATCAAATTCCTATGTTACTGTAGGAAATGGACAACAACCCTATAATTAATTAGACCATAAACTAGACTCATCAATACCGGTAAGACTCCTTATGAGCTATGGTTTGGTCATAAGCCTACTGTTAGATACTTCAAAATCTTTGTTAGTTAATGCTATATCAAAAGAGATGAAGATATAGGAAAGTTTGATGCTAGAAGTGATGAAGGAATCTTTCTTGGTTATTTTACTAAAAGTAAATCTACCGATCCTACAATAAGAGATTGAGGAAAGTAATTGAAAGACATAATGTCAAGGCTGATGAAGACATATTTAGACCATCCAGAACCTCTGGATATTATACAGATGATCAGAATGATAGTTCAGATAAAGGAAAGAAAGTTCAGACTCTAAATCAAGTTTAAATCATTCCGATGAATCAAGAAAATCAAAAGAAGAAACTAGTGAAAGTGCAAAAGTGAGATCACAAGAGCCTGAAGTTCAAGAACACCCTAAGACTCCAAGGTATGTAAAACAAAATCATTCAGAAGATCCGATTATAGGTGATAAGAACAAAGGTGTTCAAACAAGGAGAAGAATTGCAGAAGAATATTTTTTGATCTCAAAGACTAAGCCTAATAGTGTCAATGAAGCTTGCAAAGATGAACATTGGGTGGAAGCAATGAAAGAAGAAATAATGCAAATTGAGAAGAATGATACATGGATTATTGTTCCTAGACCTAAGGACAAAAATTTAATTGGAACTAAATGGGTCTTTCAGAAAAAATAATGAGCAAGGTGAAGTTGTTAGATACAAAGCAAGAATGGTGTGTAGAGGATATTCTTAGATGGAAGGAACTGAATTTGAAGAAAATTTTGCTCCTGTTGCTAGGATCGAAGCTATGAGACTATTTATTGCTTATGCTTCTTACAAAAACTTCAAGGTTTATTAGATGGATGTCAAGTCAACATTTCTAAATGGTGAACTAGATGAAGAAGTGTATATTGAGCAACCTGATGGATTTCAATTGACTGATCATGGAGATATGGTTTGTCGGTTGATGAAAGAATTGTATGGAATTAAGAAAGCCCCAAGAGCATTGTATGCCAGATTGGACAAGTATTTGTTGAAACTTGGATTTAATAAAGGTACTGCTAATAGTAATTTGTATTTCAAGATTGATCATGATAAAGATTCGATTGTTGAAGTCTTTGTTGATGATATCATTTTTCGAGGAGATGATAATTTCTGCATGAAGTTTTCTAATGAGATACAGAGTGAGTTTGAGATGTCTATGATTGGAGAAATGGAATTATTTTTGGGATTGCAAATTACTCAGCTAGATAGAGGGATATTTATATCTCAGTCCAAGTATGTTAAAGAATTGCTAAAGAAGTTTGGTATGGAAGATTTAAAGCTAGTTGGTACACCTACGGTGACCGGATGCAAGTTGACACAAGATGATGATTCTCTTAAAACAAATCAGACTAGATACAGATCCATGATTGGTGGATTGCTCTATTTGACTCAAAATAGACGTGATATCATGAATGTTGTATGCATTGTTGCAAGATTTCAAGATGATCCTAAGGAATCTCATGTGACAACTGTGAAGAGGATTTTCAGGTGCTTGAAGGGGACTGTTGATTTTGGCCTATGGTATCCTAAAGAATATGACCTTACTTTGAGTGCTTTTACTGATGCTGATTGGGTAGGAGATGCGAATAACAAGAAGAGTACTAGTGGTGGTGAATTTTTCTTGGGAAAGAAGCTGATTTCATGGTTAAGTAAGAAGAAAAATGCCATTTCTTTATCTACTGCAGAGGCAAAATACATTGCTGTTGCTAACAATTGTACTCAAGTATTATGGATGAAGCAAATGTTGAAAGATATCAGAGTTGTGTATGATGAACCTATTTCTATATTCTATGATAATTCAAGTGCAATTATCATTTCTAAGAATTCGATGCTGCATTCAAAAACCAAGCATATATCTATCAAGTTTCACTTTTTGAGAGAGAAGGTGAGTGAAAAGGAATTCAGATTGGGGTATGTGCCCACTAAGGAATAGATTGCAGATATCCTTACCAAGCCATTTCCAAAGGATACTTTTGAGTATCTCAGAGGGAAGCTAGAGGCGATTACCCCTCCTAATTAGAATTAAGATGCAATGACTTGCATCAGTCCATGCATTTTTGGTATTTAAGGGGACATGAGGAGGTTTAGATTCATGTGGATGTTTGGATTGATGAATTTTTACTTTGACATGCAAAGTGATTTTAGTAGCAATGGGATGGGTATGAGGCAATGGAAGATGTGGATGAGATGTGGATGGAGTGATAGAGGTAGGATTTTGAAGATGATGTGAGGATGAAGGATGTGAGATAACATGTGTGGAGGGGTGCCTTTGTTGATCCTGATTAGGAGTTATGCATTTAAGATTTTTATGAGGTGTGCTAGGGATAGGTGATGGATATATGAAAGGATAAATAGGATGAGATGGAGGAGGTGATTTTAGGATATAAGGGCCCAATAGAGACTTTGTATATGGAGGATATGTGAGTGTTGATGGAGGAACATAAGGACCCAAAATAGATGTAGTAGATGGAGGATGAGCGATGGTGGATGGAGGGAAATAAGGGCCAAAAATGGATTTAGAGGATGAAGGAGGAATATGGACGATTTTTTTGAGGTAACATGATGGAGGAGGATGGATGAAAACATATGGTTTGGTGGAGCGATGGGAAGTGCCTTATTCCTTTGGAAGAGGATCATTTAGGATGTATGGAGGTTGTACCAACATTTTTGGATTGTAAGTCTTGGGAAATATATCCAAGACCTTGTGCACCTAGATGTTCTTTGACCTGGATGGGCTCTAAAATTCCTTCCTCATGAAGGCCTAAATTTTTTCCATGATAGTTCATGATCTTGAGCATGCGATCTATGGTAGGATGCTTATTCTTTTGAAAGCATGATGCGAGTCCATTATTTGGGGAAGGAGGAAGGGTGGTGCATATGATTTTCTTTTCTTCTACAAGAAAACCACCATGGATGAGTGTAATCTTACCAAGGTGATATTAAAGTGGTGTTGGGATGGTAGGGATAGGCGGTGATGGAGGATCATGTAGCGGAGATGGTGGGATGGAAGCATCCTGATTGGGAGGAATAAGTAATAAGGGATCAAGAGAGGCATTAGGTGGTATGATAGGATCTGGATTTGTGGTAGCAGGTGATACGGGATCATGAGATGGAGTGATTAGATCTCGAGTGCAAAGGGGATCATGGGATGGAGCAGATGAGCTAGTGTGATCTTGAGATGGAGTAGATATGATGGTAGGATCTTGATTTGGAGGAGGGGATATGTTGGTATACTTTGGATCAAGCTCTTGGAATAACTCATCTTATGCGGGAGGCATGATGATTGAGTGTTGGAGGGACTCCTCAAGTGGGGAGATGGAAGGATGAAGGATTCATGAAGGTCATGGGATTGGAATTTTGTGATATTAGGACTAGGGGGAGTGGATTGGATTTTGGTGGCTTCACTGGTTTTAGTGGTTCTAGGAGTAGATGGGGATTCGATGGTTTGGATGGTGCTAGGAGTGATAATAGGGGTGATAGACATAGGATGGGGAAGAGCCTCATCACTAATGACTGTACATGATAGAGTGGGATGGAATGGTTCCACAACATCAAGATGTGGATTTGGGGATGTCTCTTTTTTTATGAGTCCTTGGAAAAAATTTGGAAGGATATCTTTGGGAATTGTAGGTTCAGGTTGGGTGATGGGAATGGATGGAGGATTATGGATGGGTGGAGGACTAGGATTAGGGATTGGTGGATTAGGATTAGATGAGTGGATGGAATTGGATGGAGGACTAGGAGTAGATGGGGGATTAAAATATAATGGAATGGAGGGGGGAGTGATTCAGGAGGATATGGATGGTGAATTAAGATAGGAATATGTGGATTCCGAATTAGGTTGGGAAGACTGAGATCATAGATTAGGATAAGAGGATGTGGGTGGTGGATTAGCATAGGAGGACATGGATGGTGGATTAGGATAGCAATATGTGGATGATAGATTATTAAGGTAGTGATATTGAGATGGTTGAAGATGGTAAGGATAGGAGTATTGAGGCAGTGGATTAATATAGGAGGATGTGGATGTTGGATTGCAGAGAGATGTAGAGGGAGGGTATGATGAATAAGTGGATGGTGAGGATACTTGATATTCCTTGTCAAGGGTAGCATAAGGACTGCTATTAGATGTGGATGAAGGCATAGGGGGATAGATTGTAGGAGTGGTTGGATTTTGGGAGGGGATCAGAAGAATCTTTCTGGAAATGACAACATCAAGGGGATCTATATTATATTCATCTTGATCAACAAGACTTTCATTATCGCCATCAACATAGTTGGGATTCCCCTTGATTACTATTTTTAGTTGCATTGATGAAGGATGAGGATTCATGATGTTAGATGGAATGGATACAGATGGAAAAAATGGGAATAGATGATTAGAAGAAAAGGATAGATGATGAAAAGATAAATAGGATGGATTGGAAGAAGATGGGAGAAGGGATCTTAAGATTTGTTTCAATATCAAAAGATCTCAGATATAGATGGATCAAAATCTCAAATAGGGTTTAAGGTTAAGTTGAAATTGGGATTGGATTACAGTTTAGTTTTGGATTGGATTAAAGCTTAGATTTAGATTAGATAGAATCTCAGATTAGGATGATTAGAGGATGTGACAAGGTGTAATATGATTGATAGGACAGTATTGGATGATTGATCAGATAAGAAGATGAAATAGATTCTAAACCTGGTTCAGAGTTTTGACTTTGATGACGTAAGGTGCTAACACTCGGATTGGATTGTGAATGGTATGATTACAACACCAAATCTACCTCAAGATGGAAGTATATTTATTGGGTCGTAATGATGATTAAATGACTTAGGATGAATGACAACCTTGAGTAGGTGCAAATGATGAAGATCGAGATCAAACACCTAAGCCAACTTGGGTAAAAAACCTCGGAAATGAAGTCTATGGGACTCAAATTGATGAAATGATGATGGATACGGGATCCAAGGATACACTAAGATGCTCCTAGATGATTTTATTGATGAAACGATGAGATTTAGAGAATGTATATAGATGAAAATGATGATTATGGGAAGAGGAATGATGATAAAAATCTTTCGATTGTGGAAAACGACTCATAGAACGACAAAATTTCAATGGCCAAAAGGATTCATGTTCTGGAATTTATATGGGAAGAAAGGTTTCCTTTGAAGGTTGCAAGGTTTCCTATGTAGTTTACAAGGTCACGTATGAAGGTTGCAAGGTCGCCTCTGTACTAGGTGACACCAAAAATAGGCAAAATTCACCCAAAATGGAATATTCGCCTATTTGGCAAAGAATTTTTTCCCAAGAAGGTGAAAACTCACCTATGAAGGTTTCAAGGTCTTCTATGAAGGTTGCAAGGTCTCCTATGAAGGTTGCAAGGTTTTCCCTGTACTAGGTGACACCAGAAATAGGCAAAATTCACCCTAAATGGAAAATTTGCCTATCTGGCAAAGCAAATTCACCCAAGAAGGTGTCAAATCGTCTATGAAGGTTGCAAGGTTGCCTATGAAGGTTGTAAATTTTCCCAAGAAGCTAGAAAGTTCATCCAAGACTTGTTTGGTTTAGAGAACGGGAAAGTTTTCTTAGAAAGTTCACTTATCTAGAAGAAAATTCACCCAAGAAGGTAGAAAAATCACCTAAGAAGGTGGAAAACTCACCCAAGAAGGTGAAAAAATAACCCAAGAAGGTAGCAAACTCACCCAAGAGGCCGACAAGCTCGCCCACGAAGCTGAAAACACTAAAGAACAAGAAAATGTGACTGAATAATAGGCAAGTGTGACTGAAGAACAAAAATGTGTGACTTTGAGGATTTCCTAATGGGATGACCACTTCCCCTAAATGGATTTGAATGGGGACTCAGATGAAGAACAAGACAAAAAATGACCAAACGAACACACAAACAAACCCGAATGGGGCCTCAAATGGAGAATGGGATAAAAAATGGAAAGAATAGATTCACCTAAATGGATCTAAATAGAGAATCAGATGGAGGATAGAATTACCAATAGACAAACGGATTTGCCTAAAGGGATCCGAATAAGGACTCAGACAAAGAACGGGACAAAAAATTGAATGGGGTTTTGAATGGAGAGAAAACTTAAACAAGAGGAAAGGTCACCCTTGTAACAATAAAATTTGCCCTAGAAGGAATCAAACTCACCCAAGAAGCAAGCAAAATCACCCAAGAAGCAAGAAAACTCACCCAAACAACAAGCAAACTCACCCAAACAACTAAAGACACTAAAGAACAAGAAGATGAGACTGTGAGAATCACCTAATGAGATGAAAAACTCCCCTAAACAGATTTGAATGGGGACTCAGATGAATAAAAATATGGAAATCAGATAAACGAACACCAAAATGGACCCGATCGGAGCCTCAAATGGAGAACGTGATATCAAATGAAAATAATGGATTTGCGTAAATGGATCTAGATGGAGACTCAAATGGAGGATAGGACCACCAAAAGACAAATATATATGCCTAAACAGATTTGAATAGGGACTCAGATGAAGAATGAGACAAAAAATGGCCAAAAGGACACCAAAACTGACTCGAACAGGGCCTCAAATGGAGAACGGGATAACAAACAAAAATAACGGATTCACCTAAATGGATTTAGATGGAGACTCAGATGGAGGTTATGACCACCAACAAATAAATGAATTCTCCTAAAGGGATATGAATATGGACTCAGATGGAGAACGAGACATAAAACCGTCAAACGAACACCAAAATGGAGCTAAACGGGTGTTCTGAATAGACAAAAGACTTGAATAGGAGGCAAGGTCTCCCATGTGCTAATAAAATTCAACCAAGAAGGAAGAAAAATTTCCCAAGAAGGTGGAAAACTCACCCGTGTACAAGGAACATGCGAATTTGATGAAGGGGACAACTAACAAGACTGGAAGTGGAAAGCATAATCACCCCTGTGAAGAGAAAATTCACCCAACAAGCAAGAAAGCTCACCCAATAGATGAGAAACCTTGCATATGAATAGGGAAATGGGTGAATTTTATGGATGGGGGACTGACAGAATTGCCCAAGGGATGGATAGACTCGCCTGTTCTAGAGAATAGGCGAAAACATGATCATCCTAAGAAAGTGATGGACAAGAAAATTTGCCTCTGTAAGGGGAAAATTCACCTCTAAAGGTAAGGGTTGACTGTGGAAAAGTAAAAGAAGCACAAAAAACAACAGAAAGAAGGCTGGACTGACTCAACTGAAAGTGAAAGCACTAGTATCACACAAAGAAGACACACCAAGCAACACGATCCTAGAATTAGTGATGAAGATTTGGAAACTTGATGTAGGCCCACCACTTTGAGTGGAATTCCCAAGGTTAATACTCTATGATACTGGGGTGGTTCTCTAGAGCACCCTTTCTCACGAATGAAGATAGCTAATGTTCCAATGGCAGAGGGTCGTCAATGGACACCACAAGCTCACCTTCATGCTCTCACTTGAGGACTATCGTAGTCCACCATGAGGATTCCTATTTCAACCCAAGGGAGTACATGATAAATTTTGGGTATGGTCCACATCCCTTGCACTATCCCAAGCCGTGGCTAAAACATGGGTCTCTATCTAGGCTACACAAGGCTATCTAGGGTGTCCTCAATATATGCAAGGTATGTAAGGCACAATCGTGAACACCAACCCATCACAAGCATGAGTTGAGAGCCCCAACAAGGTACTGGAAGCTCAAACCAACTCTTCACATCTTATCTAGGTATCACCCTAGCTTTGAAACTTTTCCAAACATGATGTGACTGGATTGGGGTACAAATTTTGTTCTCCCCCCTTTATATACCCCACCGGTAACATTTGGTTGGAATTGTCCCTCGGATGATGAAATCCTAGGTAGGTCCCACTAAAGGAAGATACTAGACATTTTGGCTAGTCCCCACACTGGCACGTAGCGTAAGGGGAGAGCTTAGACGTACTAGCACCTCCTAGGTGGACTCATCTGGACTAGAGTGAACTATGATTTCTCTTCACCCAGGATCACCAAGTGGAACAAGGGGATTGGATACATCAACAGTTCACTCACAAGCACGAAAAACAAGTTAATTGACCCTTTAATTAAAGCTACGTGTGCCTAGCTAGTGCGAAAAACAACAAAAAAACAACCTAAAGGTCTTGGACTAATCTTCCTATAGAAAATGCATTAGTAGTTTCAAACCACCAGTCTTGGATGAACAAGGAATGAATACACAAAATGTTAGCAAACTCGGGACACTCACAAACATATGAGTTAGCGGATTAGTAAGTAAAATAGGAACCAAAACGACACTGAAAAATGAAAGATCAAAGTTTCAGATTCACCTCAGATTCACCTATGTGTGAGGCAAGTTCGCCCATGTAAGTGAGAAAGTTCACCCCTATAAGAAAAAATTTCACCCATCTAAGCAAGGAAGTTCGCCCCTGAATGGGGCAAGTTCACCCGTCTAAAAAATCAAGTTCACTTGTCATTGGAGGTTAAGGAAAGTTCACCCCAGAGAGAAAATTCACCCCTGTAATGTGTAAATTCACCCCTCTAGAAAGTCAAGTTCACCCCTAAAGGGAAATTCGCTCATCTGTCTAGGAAAATTCGCCCTTGTACTGAGCAAGTTCGCCCGTCAGGGTAGTTTCACCTCTATAATTGAAATCCGAACCTGCAAAACTCAAACAATAGAGAACATAAAAGTATAGACCCGTGATGTGGGTGCCATCGAGCATGCCAAAAATGTGTGCAGGTGTTTTTACCTAGTCTAAGATGCAAAATAAAACAAAATGCAAGCAATAAAAAGCACAAACAACACCTCGAGATCGACCTAGTTGTACTTGAACAAAATAAAGATAAAAGAGAGTGATATACCTTGTCCAAGTTGATCCATTGATTGAACTTTGTTTATCATTTGATATGTGTGCTCCTAGATCAATTTTGACAGCATAACTTGTTTTTCTTGATTTGGATGCAAGGATGGCTATGGTGATTGAAGGCTTGAGAGATTGAGATGATGAATGTGATAGATTG
>CM021109.1:317239754-317394301 GCA_007115665.2 Sequoiadendron giganteum
GAGAATGTCATATTTTGTTAGGGTTCAGGCAGATTGGAGCAATAAACATTAACAATTATATGTAGATTAAATAACCCATAAATAACAAGGAAGAATAAAAAAAAAGAGATCAACACAAAAATTTAACATGGTTCACCCAATATGGGCTACATCCACATAAACTCAACCACCCAATTATTTTATTATCCAGTGCAAAATATTTTACAATCTTGTGAAAACCACACTGCAACTTACATCCTAGTCACTTATAACAAGATTTTTGGAACCTTCTAGAATTAGGGTTTTACAAGGCCGTTTTGCATTTGACATGTTAATGGGAAAACCTTGATGTGTCAATGGGAAAAAACCTTGACATGTCAGCGGGAAAACCTTGATGTGTCAATGGGAAAAAACCTTGACGTGTTAGTAGGAAAACCTTGATGTGTTAATGAAAAAAAATAATTTTTTTGGGGTGATGCCTTGAACTCCACGATACATTACGAGTGTATAGTATTTGCATGATCAGTTGCCACATACCAACAGATTCAACTTTTTTTTCACTTAATTTGGCCATTGTGTGACATAGTAGCAAATAAGGGTTTAAATCTTAGATCAAGAAAATAAATTTTATTGGTGCACTTTCAGCCCAAATAGACCTTTCCATTTTTCTCAAGAGGCAAAACAAATGGATTTTTGACTATAAATTTTCCTATATTTGATGTTAAGAGCTTTCAAAGGAAAAAAAATTATTAGGGAGACCGTACAACCCTTCTATGTAGGTTCGTACAATGTACGATTTGTAGATTATTATTTTTTAAATAACACTCAATACTATAGCACCAAGCACTAAGTCCTAGCACCCAGTTCATAGGTGTAGGTGCTAAGGCCCCATGACCAAGGGTAGCCTACTCATAGAACCACCAACATGATAATTTACCCGTCAATCTCTAGCAATCAATTTCAAACCACTATAGGTTCCATTTAATAATGCTTGTAATTGTGACCAACTAGTCTAAACCACCAACACCATTTTTTGGATCTTAGCCCACTCACTACCCAGCGACGTTGATAGGGGGCCACTAGGGCCCGCCTTATAGGCCAAATTGGGTTTTTTTTTTCAATTTTGCATGGCTTTTACCTCAAGTATAAAGTTTTTGTAAATAAATATTTGAAGAAAATTTGGAGATGAAATTTTCCATCCAAAAAGTTTTTGAAAAGAAAATTTCCTTTCTTTTTTCTAGATGTTGTGGGTTGAAGCTTGTACTTTCTTTTTTATTCAACATGCCATACATTTTTCCTTGAAACTTCATTTTTTGAAAATGAATAAATATTGGAAAGGTGTTGAAGAGCACTACATAACTATAGGATTAATTTTTTTATATTTTATACCAAGTTCATTTTGTATCAAAAGTTGAATTTTTGGCCATTATGGGCCTATAAAACATTGCAATCTAGTAAAATCCTTATAATCACATTAATCATAAAGTGTGAACATTTTAATCGCTAGGGGGTGATTTATGAGACTAGTGGAAAGGGGGGTGTTTCTTGGTGTCTCTTTTTCACTTCGAATTCTCTTTTCATGCACTCATAAAAAAATATTCTCTTCTTCTTAAAATGGACCAAGTAACAATTCCTATGCTAACACCTTACAACTATTTTTATTAGAAAAGTAAAATTTCAATCTACTTGAAAAAGTTGGGATTGTAAAGGGTAAAAATGGGACAAGAAACTAAACCAACAATGAATGCATACAAATCAAAATGGTTTAATAAGTGTGATGAAGCATTTGGAACCTTGTGTATATCTATATCTCCAAGTTTTCTCATTTATATTGAATTTGTTTCTACACCAAATGATGTTTGGACAACATTGGAAAAACTATTTAGTAAACAAGATGAATTGAGAGGTCATCAATTGGATACTAAGATGATAGGGTTAAGTCCTTAAAATTTATATACTATATAGGCTCTCTTTACTAAATTAAAGGCCATAATATTTTAATTGAAATAGTGTGGAATTGAGAATGATGATAAATAATTGATAATTATTCTCATTAAATTAGTTTCAAATTATTCAATATTTGTTTGTGCATTCTATGCTACTAAAAGTTCCTTAGGATCTTCCTATACAATTCCTTCTCTTGATGTTTCTGCTATTGAACTCACAAACGAATAGGAAAAGTTGATTCAAATGAGCACAATCAGGGCATTAAAGATCATAAAGATAATGGAAAATATATTAAGAAATAAAATAACCAAGGAGAGAATGATTCAAATGAATCTTTATTCTCTTCCTATGAACATGCTAAAACTTCTTCAAATCAAGGGAAACCTAAGAAGAAAATAATTAAGTGTAACTATTGGAAGAAACTTAGGTATGATGAACACAAATACTCAAAGAAAAAACTGACCACCTCACACATCTTATTGAGAAGAACAAAGGGGTCACTGAAAATCCATCTTCATCAAACCAAGAATCTACTAATAAAAATAAAAATACCATGTTTTTTATTTTACATATATGAATGTAGTTGGGAAGGGATTTGTTGATATCAAAGATGATATTTTCAATGATGTATTGTGTGTACCTCATTTTTCCAATAATCTTATTTTCATATATCAAATTACTCATGATGAAGCGAGAAAGGCTATAGAATTTACTCTTGATTAAATTATCATTAGAGATTTGGAGAGAAAAGAGATTATTGATACTAGGATGGTTGATCATGCATATCAACTAAACACCTTTTCATACTTTTTTCTTGATGATTAATTTTATTCTTTGGATGATACTCACACTTCTAGTGTGGACTTTGATTTTGAGGAGAATTTTGGTTACTTGAACTTGGGAATTCTCATAAGTGATCCATTTATTGAAACTTTCATTCCATATCCTCCATCTATTATTACTACTTCAAATTTTAGACTTGCTTCTTCAAAATATTTCAGTGGTTCTTCACAACATGACAAACATAGTATTTTAGATATAACTTTATAGATGATTTCTTGATAGGTATTTTAGACTTGTTTGTGGAGTCTCATATTAAAAATTTGGATAACATGTTCGAGGGGTTATCTCTTGTCTTTAATGTTACTTCTAATGGAGTTACATCATCTTCTTTAGATGTTATGAAGGAAAATTCAGACACTCTTGTTATTTTTCCACATGATCACTCATTATAGTTTGAAATAAGTGTGAAGAGTTTTGAGCAACATTTGGAGGTGGTGTTAGTGTATTTTTTTATTTTCCTAGTGGGATAATTTATTTTCACTTAGTCATAGGTTTTTCCTAAACTTTTATTAAGATTTCATAGAATAATAAAGTGAGTTTATTTTTTAATAACTAGGAGATAAGGTGATGAGGTGTCCCCACCCTTAAAGGGTGGAGAATTTACTTTTTCATTACTTTATTTAATATTGGTGGTCAATTCCTATTGGTTGATTTTCCACCTCCATCCTCACCTTAGTTGTATATAAACTCACAACCTAGCTTATATTTTTCATCTTAGAAGCTCTTAATGCAATTCTATCATTTTGACATTGCATATCGCTTAGAGTTGTTGGTTTGCATTTTTTATGCTTCTCAAGTTTATGTACCTTTGAATTTTTGTTATTAAGTTCCTTGGTTTATTAATCTATTTCAGATTTCTAACATGGTATCATAGATTTTATTTTGAGAATTCTAAGTTCTTATATCCCTAATTGATAGTTTGACTATTTCATGTAAGATCTTGTAAATTATTGTATGATCTTCTCTTATATTTTTGAATGATCTGGAGAATCAGAAAGGGTTTATACAGATTTGATAACCTCTTCATATTGCATATGTGTTTGTGATATCTAAGTGATTACATTATTTTTGGTTATATTGACATCATTTTTTACTCTTCCAATGCATCCAAAAGGCTCAATAAAATCACGTTTGGATTTTGTGTCATCCAACTTAGAGATCATTTCACATAGTTGCAAAAAAGGGTTTGTAGTTCAGATCTGGAAAATAATTTTTTATAAGAGAATTTTTAGCTCAAATGGACCTTGCATTTGTGCAAAAATGGCCCAAAACCCCTATTTTCATATAAAATTTATGCATTTTAGATGAACTTTATTTTTGACAAATTTTTATTTTGCTATGATGTCATCACTACAAGGTAAATTCAGCCATTTTAAAAAATATTATCTTTTGCTATGGTGTCCATTTTCTGCAAACAAGATATCATCAAAAAGTTGGAGATGAGTACTTTCTATCCATAAAGGTATTGGTTTTTTTTTGTATTTTCTACCAGATATTTTAGGTTGAAATTGCTCATTACTAATATCTTCAACATGTCATAACTTTCACCCTGGTGCTCCATTTTTTGGAAACAAATAAGTATCATAAAGGTATTGAATTGAATAACATTGGTACACGACTAATTTTTTCTATATTTTTTCTCAAATCCATTTTGTATCAAAATTTGTAATTGTGGTTATTGTGGGCGTATTGAGCATTGTACCTTGGAAAAAACCTTGTAAATTAAATAAACTATAAAGTGTCAACCTTGTAATATTTGGGGGGATGATTTTTGATACTAGTGAAAAGGGTTGGGGTGTTTTTGTGTTTTTATGTTCACTTTATTTTAACACTTATTTTACATTTCTTCATCATGGCTCAAACAACAATTCCTACTCCAACTGCTTATAACTATTTTGAGTAGAAATACCAAATGACAATTCACTTAAGAAGACTTGGTTTGCATAGATTATCAATGAGACTAGAAACTGAACCTGATAAAGATGAAGAAAATACTAAGTCATTTAATATATGTGATGAAGCATATGGAGCATTATGTTTTTCTATTTCTCCTCATTTTCTCTTTCATATTGAATCTTTGGATACACAAAAAGAAATTTGGACTAATCTAGAAACTCTATTTGGAACACAAGATTCTATGAGGGGTCATATGTTGGAAAATGAGCTAATCAATTTAAATCCAAGAAAATTCAACACAATTCAAGATTTCTTCACAAAAATGAAATCATTAAGGTTGCAGTTAAAAAAATATGGAATTGAAAAGAAAGATGAACAATTGATTCTAAGTATTCTCTCTAAGTGAAGTTTTGAATATTCAATATTTGTTTCTACCTTCTTTGCTACTAAGGATGCACTTGGGTCTCAATTCACCATGCCATCTTTGGATGATTTTTATACTTCTCTCACATGTGAGCAAGACAAGCTAATCTAGATGGGAAATCTAAAGTATTCTAAATCACATTTCTTGGAGCCCAACCATGTCACAAAATAACAAAAAGGTCAAAAAAGTAACAAGGATAAGAAATAAAAAAATAGCAAAGAGAAGAAGGATAAAAAAATAGATACTCCAAGAGTAGCTAATGAGACCTCATATTCAAATTACAACAAACCTAAGAAAGAGAAGGTCAAATGTGCCTATTGTAAAAGACCTGGTCATGATGAACATAAATGTTTAAATAAAAAAGTTGATCACTTGACACACATTCTTGAAAATAATAATCCCGATGTTCTTGAATCAATTAGACAAATTTTAAATGAGAGGTCTCACAAGGCTAAAGATAACAAGGGGAAAGGAAAAGGCAAAGGCCTTGTAGTAGTTACTTCTCCACCATCCACTTGGGTTCTTGATTTTTCTGTGTCACACCACATGAACTCATCTGAGGACGAACTTGCATCTTTCGATCTATGTACTATACCTTCCATTTTTATGGTTGATAACATTCCCATTGAGGTGTGTGGGAGAGGGTTTTTTAATATGAGGGTTGACACATTTTAGGATCTTTATGCGACTTCATTATCATACCCTTCATATTAGTCTATGATGCCATACCTTTCATATTTTTTTTTTCTCGTATGCTTCATATTTTCTTCATGTATTCTTTGTGTTTGCTTCATTATTTATTCATGGTTCCTTAGTGTTTGCTTCATGTTTTCTTTATGTTTTATTTATTTATTCTTCATGTATGCTTCATGTTTTCTTCATATTTTCTTTGAGTTTTATTTATGTATGCTTCATGTTTACTTTATGTATGCTTCGCGTGTGTTTGGATTATCATATGTTTTGTTACATTGTGTCTTACATGTGTGTGTGGTTATTTTGTCTTGACATTGTGGTTCGACAAGATCCTTAGTTTTGGGGCTATTGTATCTCTTAACTTAATGTTTTTTTTTTTGAATGCACAAGTGATGCATGAGCATCCCTAGTTGTAAAAGAATCTTGTATCAACCAAAAAACATATATTTTCATGCATTTCATTTAGTAGAAGTTTCAACATTTCATTTTTCATTTCACCACATTATTGTTTCTCAACCCAAGGAGTAGGATATATCATATAAATGAGGTCATCTAAAACATATCCATATTTTAGATTATTTACATTTATTTTTGGAAATTTATCGCTCTCAAAAATTTACTATAATTCATAGTCAAAGCATTTGGGGCCAACCTGATCCATATTTCTTAGTGCAGACCTATTCCAAAATGCGCGGAGTTTAATGGGACACCTTATAAGAATTTTGGGTCCAATGGGATCTATCTTGGAGATTCACAATTCATTTCATTTCACAAAGGATTATCTTTCATGTTTTAAGGCTAACCTTCATGTGTGATCATTCATCAAGTTTTGTAAACGCTTGAGGCTGATGTGAACCTTTGTTGGAGCTAAAGAATCATATTTGAGATAATTTGTAACATTGTAATTCATAATTCAATAGTTACATAGATAGTTTGTAAGTTAGTAGGATTAGTTATTTGAATAAGGTCATTGGCCAGTTGTAATGTTGAATACCCTTGTGGCAGGTTTGTGAGCCCTGGTTATTCACCCATGAGCATATGTTGCATTTAAGATTACAAATTCAATAAAGAATCATATTTAAAAAATAATTTCTTATGTTATTTCCACTATGTTGACTCTAAGATGCATAGTTTAGACTATTCTTTTTAAACCCTCCATCCGTGACTACACCAAGTGGTATCAGAGTGAGTTAAGAGTCTTGAAGTAATTCCTTGTGGTGAACATATTTTTGAATTTAGGTAGACTACATGTTTTTTCAATCGATCACCGATTGTGAGGCAATTGAAACCCTTGTAGCCAGATTGCCGAATCGAGGTAGTTTCACTAGATTCAAGGGGAGAGATGTTGTTGAGGAGAACGCTTGCTATGGTGAATGTCACTAGAAGAATGGATGAAATATTGGAAATGATGCACAAAATGTGAGTCTGATTAGATGGAGCTGAAGAAGACCGAAGGCGAGGCCTAATCCCTAGACATGATGATGACAACGATGATGAAGCATATCATGTTGTGAATCAAATTGTAGAAGCCCTAGGTGAAGAAGAAGAATAAAATCAAATGGAGATTTTGAAAGCTATTTCAAAAATTAGTAAGTTACCTGGAGTTGAAATTCAAAATTACGTGAGAAATTTAAATACTAAAGATTTGATTGATTGGATCAATGAAATGGAGGAATTCTTTGAATATGAAGAAATTGAAGATCCAAAAAGAGTCTTTGTGATTTTTTTTTGAAAGGTCATGCTGCTTTATGGTGGAAAGAAGTTCAATTGGATAGGAATAGAAGAGGAAAAGATAAAATAATCAAATAGGATAGAATGGTGACAAAGCTGAAGAATCAGTTCATGCATGTTGATTATGAACTAGAATTGTTGAAAAGATTACAAAACCTAAGGAAAAAGGAGAAATCTGTGAGGGAGTATATTGAAGAATTCTTCAAGATGATCATTAGGATTGTACATAGTGAAGAAAGTAAAGAAAAGGTGTAAAGATACACTAATGGATTGAGAACAAACCACTAGTAGAATTTGGAAAATAAATGACTATGTGATTAAAATTTTTAGTCACGACAACTAAAAATTAATAAATTCTAATCATTTTTTGCAACACAACTATAAATGACTAAATAAATGACTAATTTGATCGAGTAAAAAACATAAAATAAATAATTAGTCACACAAATAAAAAAATATTTGAATTGTAACTTCCCTCTTCCCCACCATTTAGAAGTGTCATTACAATTAAAAGCCATACTTAAAACATTTGGAAGAAATTTCTTGCCTTCATCCTTCACAACCAAGGGTTTCTCATTGGAATGCTACGATTGCAGGATATGCATGAAATGAGTTTGTTGAAAAAGCTTCAGAATCTTTTAAGAAAATGTAATGGCAGGTGTAAAGCCAGACTCCACAACCTTTTCCAACATCCTCCCTACATGTTCCAAAATGGGAGCTTTGGAAAAATGTATTGCAATCCATACTTTGTGAAGGGCGATTCTTGGTATTGAGTTCATCATCCCTTGTTTGGAGCATACAATAAATGTATTGTTATTGACATTGCTTGGTGCCTATATGCAGATTACTTCATTGTAATTTTGGGCAGGTTTGTGGATTATACATGAGATCCATACCCTATAGGTCGTAAAACCCTGTGTAAGGGAAATTTGAGCTTTGGAACAAACCGATGGTCTTTGGGAAGTCTTCTTTACTTTTGTTTTATCATTGCAAGGATATAAACTTTAGTATGGCAAAGTTGTGAAGGTTTTGGTGGTTATTATGCTTCTATATACAATTTGAGCTATTCTATGGATGCTGTACAATAGGGATAATGGGAATGTTGTATGCAAGTTTGGTTTGTTTAGAGTTGTGGGTTTAGTTTTGGGGTTTGGAAACCCATTGCAGGAAAAAGGATAGAGGAGTTTTGTCAGATGTTGTTATAACTATTGAAAATGAACTTGAAAAGGTTGGGAATTTAAAAATTTCAAGCCCATTTAATTTAATTATTGATTTATATTGTCAAATGGTTATTGTAATATATTTCATAAATATTACACAAGATGAATGTTTTTTGTTCATTTATTTCTAAAATTTGTATCCTTTGATTTTTTTAAAAAGAGGAAAACATTAAAAGAATTTTGAATGCAGTATTATTGAATCTTGCTTTTTTATGATTACAAGCTATTTAAAAATATGGATATGAGATAGTGCAAACACTTATTGTAGATATAGAACTTGATGTGCTTGTGAAGAGAGCAATGAATGAAATAAATGCAGGCAAGTCAAATTGGACTTTCATATTCAGTGGAACATGTCCTCTGATTTTACAGTTTTTGGATTTTACAGTTTTTGGAGATTATTGATTTTATTTTTTGAATGGATTGATGGTATTTATTTAAGAAATGCATTCCATGTTACTAAATAAAGTAACATAAGTCACATCAATCTTAGAATAGGGAGATTTATTTTAAAACCAGTCATTTTGTCTTTGCCACCAGAGTCATTGACTCAACATATTTGTTTTTTATTTTTGGATTTACTTTGATAATCAATTCCTATTTGTGCCTTAACTCTTTCAAATCCTCTAGATTGATCTGGTTCTTTTATTGTTTTTATAAGCTTAGACTTACTACTGTTTCCAATCTGGTTATTTTTATAAGCTTGGGATTACATTATGCTTTTGAAAAAATTGTGTGAGGATCAATAGTTTTGACATGCCACAATTACTTTGCAGTTGTTCTTAATTATTAGATTATTCCCAAGTAGGAGATCCTTACAGAAGAGGAATGCTAACAACAAATTAAAATTGTCACAGGGAGATTTCTTTTAAAACCAACCATTTTTTCTTTTCCACCAGAGTCATTGACTCAACATATTTGTTTTTTTATTTTTGGATTTACTTTGATAAGCAATACTTATTTGTGCCTTGACTCTTTCAACTCCTCTAGACTGATCTGGGTCTTTTATTGTTTTTATAAGCTCAAACTTACTATTGTTTTCCAATCTCGTTATTTTTATAAGCTTCCAAAAAATCCTGTAAGGATCAACAATTTTGACATGCCACAATCAGTTTGCAACTGTCCTTAATTATTAGATTATTCCCAAGTAGGAGATCCTTATAGAAGAGGAATGCTAACAACAAATTAAACCAATTATTTTTAGTAGGCATGAGTTTTCTATGGTCCATGAAATTAGAAGAGAGTTCTTTTGGATTCAACTGTGTGTATGTTTGCATTGATGTTTTAGATCAAACTATTTGAAATGTTGATGCAAAAAAACACATAGTTGAATCCAAAAGCACTCTCTACTACCAATCACTAGATGTGATCTAAAACATTGATGCAAAAATAAACATAGTTGAATCCAAAATCACTCTCTACTAAAAATGATGATGATTAATCACTAAGTGTGATTCAAAATTTTGATACAAAAATACACATAGCTGAATCCAAAAGCACTCTACTAACAATGGTTTTTTCATTCCACAAGAAAAAAATAATAAATAGTTCAAATATAAAGAAATTCATCCTAACATATGTGCTAGCTATATAGATACAAAATTGTAGTTCAATTATGCTAAATTCATATGAACAAGAATGATTTGGTTTATACCATAATTTTTAAACACTGAGCACACAATATGAAGTCCAGACAAAATCCACCCAACACTAAGGGTTTTGCAGCTATTCAACCCCCAATACATCTTGGGAGTAGCTGTTGGTGTAGGAGATTCTTTGTGTCACCATATGTGTAGGAGGGGTATTGGTGGGGTAACGTGTGTGGCTTGGTGGCTTGGTGGGTTTGTGTGTGGGTGTGGGTGTGTGTTGGTGGGGTAGGTGTTTGAATGGGTGGATTGGTAGGTGCATGTAGAGGTGTGTGTGGATGCATGTGCGCCTTGTTTATGGGTGCACATTTGTGCCTTGTACATGTGAGCATATGCATGTTCCCAATATCCAATCAGACTGAGATTCATTTCTTGTTTTGATCACTAGTATATAAATAACAATATATGACTGAAAAACTACTAAAAACTACTTATAAATGACTAAAATTGGTCACGCGACCATTAGTATTTTATTTCCAATCATTTATAATGTGACCAAATCTATGACTAAACTAATTTTAGTTATTTATTGGTTGTTTTGATTGATCGATTTGGTAGTATATTTAGTCATTAATTTAGTCATTCATTTAGTCATATTATTCACTGAGCCTGGTCACGTGACCATTAGTAGTTTATTACCAGTCATTTATTTAGTCATTTGATCAATATGGTCATATATTTAGTCATATTTAATCACTGATTTCTATATTAGTATTGATTTTTGTCAACTAGTAGTATATTTAGTCATTTGATCAAATTGGTCATATATTTAGTCATATTTATTCACTAATTGTTGTATTCAATTATTTTTGTCCACTGGTAGTATGTTTAGTCATATATTTTTTCATATTTATTCACTGATTTCTATCAACTGGTAGTATATTTAGTCATATATTTTCAGTCATATTTGAGGATTTAAACATAAACCACATAAATACACATCATGAATCATCAATTGCACATAATAAGACAACCATTGAGAAGGAAAAATTAGTGAACTTTATTAATAAAAGAAAGGTGTTCTAGCTACAACTTAGAAATAAAGTATTATAATTTTTATTTTAAGTCACAAGACTAAAAATCCGAGATAATATTGCATAGAAATGACTACAAGAAAGAAAATTCTCCAAAAAACTTCTGCAATGATGGAAACACATGCTTGGAGCCCTTTTAATACTATGGAATAGAAGAAAAAAGAATCATTTATCTGCCACCATAGTGAATCCATTCTTTTGTCCTCCTCAATTCTGGGTGCATTCACATTGACATCAACATGACTTAATCCTATCTCCTTGATGCAATTTATAAGTTCTCCAATAAGTAGTGAGTTGTTTCTAATTATTGCAATGTTATATAATCTCTTGTCAAAATTTGTAACTGAATCAATTCCTCTAAATTTGATTGTAGCAATGTCATATGTCAAAGTTTCTTCTTCCTTAGTTGCTACCAAATTGAAAGAGCCAACAAGTCCACCACAACTATTAGCTGGTTTACTTAATGGATGAATCTCTTTTATAAGTGAAATATATAGTGGATTTGTTCATGTTTAGTGTAATCACTGTATGTTCCCAGATATACATCTTTGTTTCCATTAATTCTTCCAATTATAGCCAACCACTTTCCTTTTTGATGGTGTCTGTGATATGTTATAGATTTTACCATTAGAGTACAATTTTTCCTATAAATTTTTATTGAATAGCCATTTCTATAGTCACATGAAGATCTCAAAATTCTAAATAAAGCTATCAATTGAAATACAAACCTTATTACTCTAAGGTACATTGATGTGCCTCTAGTAAAGCCACTCCTCCTCCTATATCAATAGAAAATTATACATTAGCACCATACATGAAAGTAATCCAATACAATATCTTACTCAAACTAAATCTAAAACGTTGTCATTGACCTTATGTTGACCCTACTATGTATGATTTTTTTGATGGTTCATTTGAATATGAATAAATTGAAGCTAGCGAAACATTTCATGTATTTAAAATTTTAAGCTTTCTAACCAGTGCACCCTTTCTTATTCCAATAGAAATTCATATATGTATTATCAGTTCTAGAAACAAAAGCTCCACTACCATAATTTTAATCTAAAAGACTTCAATGGAAAGAATTATGATCCCTTTTGATATAATTAAAATAGTCTATGGTGGTTATTTGTTTCATGAATTCAATCTCTTCTTTGTATTCAATTATCTACATAAAACATGTCATTTTAACAATATTATGTAAAGGTAGATGTGTGCGTAATCTAGAATAATAAATAGTGTTATATGCAATACCCAATGTAAAATTCTTACAAGAAATTTTTTTGTGCTTTTCTCACCACAATACTTGAGAGAAGCCTTATCATAATCTCTTACTTCTTTCAATTCAATGTCATAGCCACCTACAAGTACATCAACCTTAAGTCAAAAATTCAATCCAATCTAGTTCAGCTGATAGCTAAATGTAAATTGCCAAAGACTAGAGTATCAAATCACTCTTTATATTCAATTCTTAACAACTTCAATATATCTACAAAATGATAATGCTCACCCAATTATATTGTTGAAAATTTCAACGGATGTCCAAACTCGAAGGATGACAGGGTCACACACAAATTGTTTAGCATTAGTATCTGGATAAAGACATCTTAGATCTATAAACAATAAAGAAAATGAATTGCTCTAGAAAAAAACTGATAAAAATTGCTAAAAATTACTCTAAATACAAACATTAGGATTCCACAATCTATTATAACTGTAATGAGGGTTCAGGTTCCATAGTCTATTATCTACAATGTATTATAATTATATTTATAATTTTTTGATAAAACTAACTTAACTGCATTGTCTTTGCCTTCAAAGCCTAACAATCCATTAAGAGGCTCAATAAAGCTTAGACACTGGTCATGTTGGAGCCTTCTGCTTTGGAAATAATGAAATTTTCTTCCATTGAAACTTTTGGTGATGTGTGAATGACTTCAAGCCTATAGATGTTGGTTTCCTTCAGTGTTAGGATATGGTTTTGTGTGGTGTTGGTCTCCTCTCCTTATAGTGGCTAGGAGAAACCCTTCCTTGCTCTCTCATAGACACTTCAAGAAGTGTCTACAAGAGACTGGGGAAGGTTGGGATGCACCCTTCCAAGGGACAAACCTCTCCGAATTCAAAAACCTTTGCCAACATACTCCCTGCCTATTCCAAAATGGGATCTTTGGAATAGGGTATGGACATCCATTAAAGCATGAAGGATAGATGAATTTTGTCATTTATTATAGTTGTAATGACCCTGGTAGAAATGTATGCAAAATGTGGAAGCATTGACAAGGCATGTGAATTTTTTGGCATAATGCCTCAAAGAGATGCCATCTCATGGAGTGCCATGGTTGCGGGATATGCACAAAATGGATTTGTTGAAAAGGATTTAAAAACTTTCAAGAAAATGCAATTAGTAGGTGTAAAGCTAAATTCGACAACCTTTGCAAGCATAATCCCTACCTGTGCCAAAATGGGATCTTTGGAACAGGGTATGGACATCCATCAAAGCATGACCCACTCTCCCGCAGACTGACGCAGGGGCATCTGGAAGATTCAAAGAACATTCAGTTATAGAGGTCGTCAGTGATGTAGTGAAGTTCAATATGATGGCTAGCTCAATATATTGAGGATACAAAGTTGCGGATTAAAGGGTTTTTTGTTGAGCATGTCTAGTTTATCCATCAAAAGTTTCAGAGGTTCACATGAAGATTTGATCAAGTTATGAGTTTCTGTGTTCCAATAGTTGTTCGGTTGATTTAGTTGGTGTTCCTGAAGGAATTTGATGTGATTCTAGTAATTCGAGTTGTTGTGGATCTTCAGTGGTGATTCATGGATGTTTCTAGATTATGATCTAGCTATGTTGCTGGTTCACATTGTTTTGTGTGCTCTTGATTGGTGATATTCCTTCTGGGAGTTCATGTTTTCCTATTCTTGGTTGATAGGGTGATTGTAACATGTTGTGGATCTTTAAGGAAAATTGTTTAAGGTGTTCATGTTCAAGGCATGTTGTATTGGGTCCCTACTATGTTTGGGCTGACCTTGGTTGATGCGCATTGATAATTACTTATGGACTTGGGCCAATAGTTTGTACACTTTTTATATATTGTTGGGCCGACATGTAGTTGATGTTATCCTTGGATGCGGATATATAAGACCGATTGTTTTAAGGAGATTGAAAAAATGAAAAAGGGAAGCAGGAAGGCATATGTGCGAGATGTGTGAATTTTTTTGTGTGAACAATGTTCTAATCTATGAAGTCAAAGATGAAGTGTGAAGAATAGTAGTCATGAAGCATGGTGATGAGGTGTTCTGATCCGGTAAGATTAGTAGAGCAGAGAAATATCTTAAGAAAATTAAAGTGTAGAACAAGCTTTCCTTATGTCAAAACTCAGAGAAGAATGCAAATATGACTTTAAATTTTACAATTATAGTTCATTAAGATGCACATGAAGGAAATACCAGAATAAAGAAATAGAATCAAACACAATTGACACCAAATTTATGTGGGAAAACCCTTACGAGAGAAAAACCCACCACACCAAATAAAATCACTTGTATTACAGTAATCAAATTACATACAAGTTACAGACTCTCCTTTCAAATGACAATATTACAACAAAAACATTTCTCGGATCAACCTCATACAAAACAAGACTATTATAATGCTTTCAAAACAACATACAATGAAATTCACTAATAGATCATTTGATCATCCAACCTCTGAACCATTGAACCCTTGAACTCTTCATAATTATAATACATTGCAATGTATAGCAACAACCATGATTGATTCATTCTCTGTACAATCAATTTAGTTCAACTTCCTTTGTTGAACAACCGTTGAACTTCCCAGGAATTCAAATGGCCTCCTTCCAAGTCAGAAACATCCTCCGGTTAATGGCTTACATCTTAGAAATTCATCAAATCCATGCTCTTCACCTTACACCTTTCTACTGCTATGTAGTCAATAGGCTCCCACAGGATGGAAGTAACCGCTCTACCTCCGGACAGGTTGAGGGGTCATGAGGTATGGAGGTAACCGCACTACCGCTACATGACCAGTGAACTCCTATGGTATGGTGGTAATCAAACTACCACACCCTAGTGTAAAGACACCCATGGTATGGTGGTGTCCACCGCACTACCGCTCGACAACTGAGAGGCTCCCACGGTATGATGGTAACCACGCTACCACTCCTCTCTCTCAATCACCTGGCGGTATAGAGGTAAAAGCATAAAAAAAAACTTAAGAAGCTTTTCTGCTTGGTGATAGTATTAGGGTTTCTACCCGTGAGTTTGAGACACATATTCTCAACAATCTCCCACTTGACGAAGAACTCATTGAACCCTTTTCAATACTTGAATTCATCAAATATTCTGGACCCCAAGGCCCATCGAACTTGCATACCATCTAAAATTTTCCATGCTCATTGGCTTTGTCAATGCATCAACAACATTCTTTAGAGTATCCAACTTTTCCAAACAAACCTTTCCATCCTCCACCATATCTCATACAAAATGGTACTGCACATCAATATGTTTTGTCCTAGCATGGAAAGTAGGATTTTTTGCCAGAAAAATGGCACTCTGACTGCCACAACAAATAATAATCTACCCTGCATCAAAACTAATATCAGAACACAATCTTATAAGCCAAATGGCTTCCTTACAAGCATGAGTTGTTGCCATGCACTCAACCTCTATAGTAGATAAATAAACTACAACTTGTTGCTTTCTCACCCAACTAACTACACCACCATTCATCATGAAACAATATCCACTGATGGATATTCTGCTATCAATTTCCCCTACCCAATCATAATCCACATACCAATAAATGCTGAGAGTCCTTTGTGATTCAACCGAATTACCATGGTAACACAAAGCATATTTTGAAGTGCCCTTCAGATATCTAAACACTCTTTTCACAACATCCCAATGTGTCCTTCCAAGATTAGCCATAAACCGACTAAGTAATCCCACTACTTGGGCAATTTCTAGCCTTGTACAGACCATTGCATACATTAAAATTCCAATTGCACTAGCATAAGGCACTCTGGTCATGTCCTCTATCTCAGTAGGATATTTTGGACAATCTTTAATAGATAGCTTCATTCCCTGTAAAATTGGAACAACTAGCTGCTTGCAATTAGTCATACAAAATCTCTCTAGAACAGTGTTAATATACTTACTTTAATTGAGCCAAAGTTTTCTACTCTTTTTGTCCCCAGTTATTTCCATTCCCAGAATATACCTAGCTGCACCAAGATTCTTCATTTCAAACTTTGTAGACAACTAAGATTTTAGATCAGAAATCATAGAATTACTATTCCCAATGAACAACATATCATCAACATAGAATGCAATAGTAAGAACCCGATCATTTTCAATATTGAAGTACACACAATGATCTGATTTTGATCTTACAAAACCCAATGAGAGAAAAAACATGTAAAATTTATGGTACCACATTCTAGGTGACTGTTTTAATCCATATAGAGATTTTTTAACTTGCAAACTAGATTTTCTTTACCTTTTACTACAAAGTGCTTAGGCTGGGACATATAAATTTCTTCTTCAAGATCACCATGAAGAAATTTTGTCTTCACATCCATCTGCTCAATCTCCAAGTCATAAGCTTCTACAAGTGACAAAATAAATTTGATAGATGTCAACTTGTCTACCGGAGAAAATATTTCCCCATAATCAATTCCCTCTACCTGGGAATAACCCTTTGCGACCAACCTCATTTTTTACTTTTCAATACTACCATCTAGACCAATTTTCTTTTTAAAAACCCATTTACAACGCACATGCTTTCTACCTTCAGGTAATGGAACCAGATCCCAAGTGTCATTCTTCTTTAACAATGACATTTCTTCATTCATGGCTTCCAACAAGGAATCTGAATTAGTCATCTCAATTGCCTCTTTTACAGTCCTAGTCTCATCAGTATTAGTAATGAAATCATAGGCACAACTTGAATCCAACATAGAGAATCCATACCTATCAGGTTGCTTCTTTTCATGTGTAGACCTCTTCATGGGTTGAGGCTGAGGTTGCAATTGTTCTTCTTGTTTAGAACTCTCAGAGCTACTCAAAATCTCCTCAGTTTCAGGTACACTATCAATGTGTCGTTCCTCTTTTTTCAACAGTTAGAGGTATTTCAAAAACATTATTTTTCTCTTCTTTTTCTTTCATCTCCGACTACAATTCCACTAAAGAAGGTTTCAAATCTTGAAATATTATGCTCTTACTGTATACAACCTTTTAAGTCACAAGATTCCAAAGCTTGTATCCTTTCACACCAATGTCATAGCCAATGAAGATACACTTAACAACTTTGTTCTCCAATTTAGATCTCTTCACATCTGGCACATAAACATATGCCTCATAGCCAAAGACATGAACATGTCTAAGAGAGGGCTTCCTACCAGACCAAGCTTCCATAGGCATTTTATCAACAAGTGCCAAAGAAGCAGATCGATTTACCAAGTAACATGATGTAGCCATAGCCTCAACCCATAACTTCTGCCCCAGACCAACATTGCTCAACATACTTTTTGTTTTCTCCATCAGTGTCTTGTTCAACCTTTTAGCAACTCCATTTTTCTACAGAGTGTATGGTGTTGTTTTATGCCTCTTAATTCCATGGTCTTTGCAATACCTTTCAAATTTTGTAGAAAAAAATTCACCACCGTTATCTGTCCTCAAGCATTTGATTTTATTACTAGTTTAATTTTCAACCAAGTTCTTGAACTCTTTAAACCAACTGAATACTTATGATTTACTTTTTAAAAAATATATAATTTCCCTTCTCGAATAATCATCAATGAATGATACATAATATTTTGAATTCAGCAATAAAGGAACATTCACTGGACCAAAAACATCAGAGTGAATATAATCCAGAACACCAGAAGATTTATGAGGACTAGAGTAAAAAGAAACACGATGATGTTTTCCATATATACAATGTTCACAAAATTCAAACTCTAGATTACAATCATCAAGCCTCTCAACCAGGTTTTTATTTTTCAAGGATTTTAAGCCTTTCTCACCAATATGACCTAGCCTTTGATGCCAGAGCCTAGTCTTCTTTGCAAGAATTTTAGCTTTCAAAGAATTAGCCCCTATAGGAACTTCAATATCCTTTGCACGAACAACCTTCTATGACTTTATAGAGACACTATTACATTGAACAACAAGTCTGTCCAACTTATACATAGTACCTATACGGGCAACCCTAGCCAAGATCATCAAGGATCTAGTCATTTTACAACCATTTCTAGAGAAAGAGAATTGCACTCCAACATCATTTAGCTTACTTACAAAAAGTAAATTTTGAGCCAAACCTAGTATATGCATTATGCCATCAATTCCCTTAATTATTCCATCAGGAGACTAAATTCTGACTCTTCCCCAACCAAAAATTTCCAGAGATGAATTGCTTGCCTAGTACACCTTTCCACCATCATATTTTTCATACTTTGTGAACCAGTCTCTATGAGATGTCATGTGGAATGATGCTCCAGAATCAATCAGCCAGACATCATTAGATGCCCGAGTTGCCAAGGCTGCAATGAAGGCATTTGCATCACTCTGAGAAGAATCATTGTTGAAAGAGTTCTTATTCTTCTTCTTTTTCTCCTCTTTGCAATCCCTTTGGACATGACTAGGTTTCCCACCATTCCAGCACTTCACGTTGGACCTCCTACCAGGAGACTTTGATCTCCCTTCTGATTTTGATTTGGACTTCTTGTCCTTCTTCTTGCCTTTTTCTTTCGATCTACCTCGAATAGCAAGAGCCTCCTTTTCCATCTCAGAATATTTCCTTCTTATTTCTTCAGAAAACAAAGAAGAAACCCATCTTCCATCTTGAAATTGGTTTTCGTGCTCCCAATCGCCATCACTAAATGATCACAAGAATCTGACAAAGAACACAACAAAAGAGTACAATGATCTTCATCATCATTTTTCATGCTCATAGATGTTAACTAAGCAATCAACATGTTAAACATATTCAGATGATCAGCCATAGACACCCCTTCCTCCATTTTGAAAGAGTATAACTTCTTTCTTAAGAACAACTTATTCACTAAGGAATTACCTTGATAAATATCTCCAAGCTTCTTCCAGAAAGAAGATGCAATCTTCTCTTCATGAATGTTTAGGAGAACATAGTCTGCCAAATAGAGTCTTATAAACCCTTTTTATTTTCTATCTGTGAGGTCCCAATCTTCTTGCTTCATGCTAGAAGGTTTCGTTCTGGACACAACAAGCCAAAGATCTTGATCCACTAACAGGTCTTCCATTTTAAGTTTCCACAACTAAAAATTATTGCAATTGAATTTCTCAATTTCAATCCTTCCTGATGTACTCGCCATTACCACCTCAATATGTAATTTGAAAATTACCATACTTCTACAAAACTCCCACTGAATAGGATTGACAAAAAAAAACCAACCTACCCACAAGGATAAAACAACTGGCCAGGCTCTGATACCACTTGTTAGGAAAATTAAATTGTGGAACAAGCTTTCCTAATGTCAAAACTCAGAGAAGAATGAAAATATGACTTTAAATTTTACAATTATACTTCATTAAGATGCATATGAAGGAAATAAAAGAATAGAGAAATAAAATCAAACACAATTGACACCAGATTTACATGGGAAAACCCTTACGGGAGAAAAACCCAACACACCAAAGAAAATCACTTGTATTATAGTAATTGAATTACATACAAGTTACAAACTCTCCTTTCAGATGACAATATTACAACAAAAATATTTTTCGGATCAACCTCATACAGAACAACATTGTTATAATGCTTTCAAAATAGCATACAATGAAATTCACCTTTAGATCATTCGATCATCCAACCTCTGAACCATCAAACTCTCAAACTCTTTCACAATTACAATATGTTGCAATGTATAGCAACAACCATTATTGATTCATTCTCTATACAACCGATTCAAACAACCTCCTTCCAAGTTAGCAAAATCCTCCAGTTAACGGCTTACATCTTAGCATTTCATCAAGTCCATGCTCTTCACCTTACACCATGCTACTATTGTGCAATCAACAGGATCCCACAGGATGGCAGTAAGTGTGCTACCTCTAGACAGGTTGAGGGCTCCTAAGGTATGGTGGTAACCACAATACCACTACACGACTAGTGAACTCCTGCGGTATGGAGGTAACCGCTCTACCACACCCCAGTGTAAAGAAACCCACGGTATGGTGGTGTCCATCGCACTACCACTCGACAACTGAGAGGCTCCTGTGGTATGGCAGTAACTGTGCTACCACTCCTCTCTCTCAATCACCTGGCGGTATAGAGGTAAAAGCATAAACAAAACACTTAAGAAACTTTGCTTCTTGGTGATAAAATAATGGTTTCTACCAGTGAGTTTGAGACACATATTCTCAACAAAATCTTGAAGCAGAAGGAAGAATTGATGAAATATTGTTATTATATGAATTGTTTGTAATTATTGGGCTGTGGCATAGCATTTGTAAAGCCTGAGTGGCATATGTAATGTGTTTTGAGATCATAATATAATGAGGAGTGAACTTTGAAGGTTGGGTTTTTCCCCTTTGAGGGTTTTCCCAAAGTAATTCTTGTGCATGTGTTCTTGCATATCTATTATCTTTATGTTGATTCTCTCTTAGCTTCCGTTGGATATCTATGAGCTCTGAGTGTTGGTTGTTTAAGCTACAAGGTTATGAGGTTGGATAGTCCCTCACCAAACCCTCCTACCTTTGGACTACATCAATTGGTATTAGAGCTAGTTGAAGATTTGGTTGCGAATTCATCAAAGCTCATTACGAATCTGTGAACAGGTTGTGAATCTGTTGGTTGGTTGCAAATCTATTTTAGAGCAAGTTGTAGAGCAAGTTGAAGAGCTGGTTGTGAATCGGTTGCAAGATGGGGAAGATTGGGAAAAGAAAAAAGAAGGAAAAAGAGAAACTGATATGTGAAAGGGATACCTTGGAGGAAGAATTTTGCAAACTCAGGAAGTGTAATTCAGAACTGATGGAGGGGATGAAAGAATTAGGAAAATACAAGTATGATTCTCTTGAAGAAGAACTAGAAATTGAAAGAAGGAGAAATTAAGTACTGGAAGAAGAACTGGATAAGTTTGAAGAAGCATTGATGTTGTTTAAGGAGTTGGATAAGAAGGGCAGAGATCTGGAGGAAAGTTTGAAAGAACTGAACAAGGAGAATAGTTTGTAGAAGAAGGAAATATCTAGCTTGAAGGAACATTGTAATTAGTTAGAGCAATCACTTATAGCATGCTAGAAGAAGAATGAGAATATGAGATCTAAGCCCAAACTTTGTGATGCTTCTTGTGATACTAATGATTTGTGTGATGTTGCAGAAGGTGAATTTGAGGATAACAATGTAACTAAGCTTGTAATTGTTGGAGATGGTATTGATTTAAAAATCATGCAGAGAATGGGATATAGAGGAAAAGGAATGGGAAAGCATCAACAAAGAATAAAAAAACCTATTGTACCAATAAGGAGAGAAAGAAGTGAAGGCCTTGGATATAATAGAGGTAAGGATGTTGTTACAAGTTTGATGCAAAGGTGGTGGTAACCCACGAAACAAATTGACGAAACTTCTCTCAAATATGCCAACTAAGACATCAACCTACACTAACTCAAACTTGTAAAATAGAATCAAGACTCAAGAAGGGCCCTACAAAGGTTGTCAACATCCAAGCAATGAGAATTGAATCAGCTTTGCACAACCCCCAATGTAGATTCCATGAATTCCCCAAAACTCACCATTTGACACACACCTCCTTTATGACAATTGGAAACTGGTTTTTCAGTATTTTCACAAATTCCTTCCAAAACACTAAGAAATTTGATTATGGATTCAAGGACCCATTTCAAGGTTACACAACATACTAGAAAACCAAACACACTTCCTTTGGACCGAATGCTTCAAAATAGACTTTTTCACTGTTTTAAGCCTCAAATTAGGCCATCATTACTAAGAGACTACCTTTATATCTCCACACCAGACCTTCTCACCCAAAAAAATTCTTGAATCAAGTTCCCAAACCAAGGATTTTCCTGGTCTCCTGACCCAAAATGATCAAACAAGCCTCCAATGCAAAAACCCTCCTTGTAGCCTAAATAACTAAGGTTTTGGGGCACCATTATTGAATCTTCACCTTCCCAGTCATTCCTACCCAATCTAACTGCTCAGACACCTTCCAATAGGTCCACCCATTCTTAAGGAACACTCACTTGGCCATTAACAATATGGGTTCATAATTTCATAGGTCTAACCCACTAATTCCAAAGGGAAAACACACACTTTCAACCCTTCCTTTCATTCTTCAAGCCAAGGAATCCTCTTTCCATGCCTTCTAATCCTAATATATAATTCCCTACACTCTACTAAATCATCCCACTAAGTCAAATTTAATGGCAATAGGTGGGATGATGATTAATGCCATTAGAATAACCCCAAACCCTTAAGATTGTTCAAGAACCCAGTAGGAGTAAATTGATGAATTAAGGCACTAAAGGGTTAAAAAAATTCCCTATCAAGACCCAAATAAAGGTTAGAACATCTATATACTATTTCCCAAGAGTATTCAATAGATATAAGACCTGTACATCCTATACACAGGTAAGAAACTCAGAAAAACCAGTGGAAAATATGAAAACAAAGCAATTTCAATGCTTTGTTCCTTCCTCTCCACTTCAAAAACCACATCTCAAGCCTCTCAAGGCTTTACATAGCTTTTATCAACCCTCTCTAACTGAAAAATTCCTCTAACCACTAAGAAACCAACTTTTCAAATACATAACTGTTCAGATTACAAATTTGTTGCATTATGCAACTCACAAATTTGCAACTTTTATCACTTTTCCCACTAACTAAACTAATGAATCCATTATATTATTGAGATACAATCTTTCATGTTTCCTTTTAGGCTTACAAACTCAACTTATTGACATGTTTAAATGCAAGGATGCATTCTGACCATCAAACATGGAGATTTGTGACTAGGTGCCTACGTGCTCCTGCACCATACACCCCCCCTAAGAAGAATTCATGCCTCATGAATTGTGGATGATACCAACATGTCCAAGCTAGATAAAAAAACCAGTGATTCATAGGCCATTTCCACTGACCCATGCTAATCTGTACCCCATGTTGCTCTGTCCTCATACTTTGTCCTTCATTCTTGACTCTAGTTACATTTGAAAGTGACTGTGTTTGTACATTTAGACCTATGGTCTGCTCTTTCTCCATTCTTAGTTCAAAATATACTTGTCCCCCATCACCTATACCTACACATAAACAAAGTTCAGCCAAAACATTTCCCCAAACTCCCTTTAACTTAGTCCCATCTGTTTGCTTAGGGCTGCTTGTTCCACACTGTCTTTGTACCTCTGTCACTAGTCCTTTGCCTCTATCAGTCTTTTGTTCTCCTGATTTGACAACCTTTCCAACTGTACCTTCTCCTTTATGGCTTACCACATGAAATAAAATGGTCCCAATCAAGACATATTCTTGTATACTCCCCATCCAATCACAATTTACCCCTGTTTTTTCCTTCACACCTACTGTCCCTACATTATCAGACCTAGGACAGTTCGCTACATCAAAATTTCTAGTTTATTTTACAACATCAAAACTTTTGATTTCCTTTATAACACTTATAGGTTCCTTTCGCCCACACATAATAACATTTGCCTTACCTTTCTCATCTTCTACCCAAGGAGTCAAAACAAACTTATGACCATCTTTAATTATGGTATACTTATTTTCTCTTCCATCATACATGGCACACCTATCATACTGCCAAGGTCTTCCTAGGAGTATGTGGCAACAGTCCATTGGAAGAATGTCACAAATAAAACTATCTTTATACTCACCAATCTGGAAATCTACAATAGCTTGCTCATTTAATAACAAATATTGACCATTACTTTACAAAGATACTGTGTAAGGTAAGTCATGAGGAATCTTTTTCAAGTTTAACTTGTTCACAATTTCACATGAAACCATATTTTCAGTTGAGCCAAAATAAACTACAAACCTTACATAGCTTTCCCTTACTCTTGCAAGTGGTTTTGAATAGCCTCTTCCTATGCAATGGCTCCACTTCTTTGGAAGTCTTCAAAATTTGTTTATGCAAAATCAAGGCTTCTCCAAACTTAGGGTCTGAAGGACGACTTGATGAACCAGTGCTCTCCACTTCATCCTCTTGCAGAAGTTGAACCCTTTTATCAAATTTACTTCCACTTGATGAAACACCAATCTTCTTAGGACATTTGAAGGATGGATGGCCAAATAATTTGCAAGTGTAATATTTACCTGAAAACACATTGTTAGAACTCCTACCTCCTCGAAATCTGCCCCTTGTTCCTCTCCATTCACCTCTAAAATCAGATTGCTCTTGTCCTTTCATGGCATCTCTTTGATTATCATTGCTTGAATTTGAATTAGGCATAGATCCTCTTCCTCTTGATGCATTACCTCTTCCTCTAACTGCTTTGTCTTTCCTTCTCATCATTTTCTCCTCCACCCTAATTGCCATTTGATAACATTCCTCTATAGTTCTAGGGTTATCCAAAACCAATTCATCTTGTATGTTTAATATTAAACCACCCATGTATCTTGCAACTTTTTCATCTTCATTCTCAGGATGACCAGATCTTAAACTTAGTTTATAAAAATCCTCAGTATAAGACTTAACATCTATCTCCCTTTGTCTTAATCTTTCCAATTTTTTAAACAATTGAACTTGCTGATCATTGGGTAATAATTTACCTTTGAGTTTTGATATCATCTTGTCCCATGAAGTGACTTTAGACTTTCCTTGCTTCCTCCTCTTAGATTGAAAGTAATCCCACCATATCAAAGCATGGTCTTGCAACTTTGTCTTTGCAATTTTTACCCTCTGCTCCTCAGGAACCTCATCACACTCAAAATGGTTATCTAATGCAGCAATCCAATCAAGTAACTCTTTATTATTTAGACTCCCACCATACTTTTGAACATCAATCTTTACCTTATGCTTGTCATCCTTAACTGCCTTCAAGAGCTTTGTAATTCTTTGATTCTCAAGGTCAATTTCTTCTTCCATATCTTCAAACTCTTCATCTGACTCACTCTCTTCCATATCCATTCTTTCGTTTGTATCCAAGGCTATAATTCTTTCCTCCAAATCTTTGATCTCTATAGCATGTCTATCTTTCATCTTCTTCATCTCTTTAGCCATATCTTTGTTCTTTGGAGGAATTTTGTCAACCTTGCATCTTCAAATTCTTCTTCAACCTACAAAATGAAAACAAATCTACTCCCTGATGCTTTGATACCACTTTGATGCAGAGGTGTGGGTAACCCAAGAATCAAATTGACACAACTTCTCTCAAATATGCCAACTAAGACATCAACCTACAATAACTCAAACTTGTAAAATAGCATCAAGACTCAACAAGGTCCCTAAAAAGGTTGTCAAAATCCAAGCAATGAGAATTGAATCAACTTTGCACAACCCCCAATGTAGATTCCATGAATTCCCCAAAACTCACCATTTGACACACACCTCCTTTGTGACAATTGGAAACTGGTTTTTCAGTATTTTCACAAATTCCTTCCAAAACACTAAGAAATTTGATTATGGATTCAAGGACCCATTTCAGGGTTACACAACATACTAGAAAACCAAACACACTTCCTTTGGACCGAATGCTTCAAAATAGACTTTTTCACTGTTTTAAGCCTCAAATTAGGCCATCATTACTAAGAGACTACCTTTATATCTCCACACCAGACCTTCTCACCCAAAAAAATTCTTGAATCAAGTTCCCAAACCAAGGATTTTCTTGGTCTCCTGACCCAAAATGATCAAACAAGCCTCCAATGTAAAAACCCTCCTTGTAGCCTAAATAACTAAGGTTTTGGGGCACCATTATTGAATCTTCACCTTCCCAGCCATTCCTACCCAATATAACTTCTCAGACACCTTCCAATAGGTCCAACCATTCTTAAGCAACACTCACTTGGCCATTAACAATATAGGTTCTTCATTTCATAGGTCTGATCCACTAATTCCAAAGGGAAAACACACACTTTCAACCCTTCCTTTCATTCTTCAAGCCAAGGAATCCTCTTTCCATGCCTCCTACTCCTAAGATATAATTCCCTACACTCTAATACATCATCCCACCAAGTTACATTTGATGGAAGTAGGTGGGATGATGATTATGCTATTAGAATAACCCCAAACCCTTAAGATTGTTGAAGAACCCGGTAGGAGTAAATTGATGAATTAAGGCACTAAGGATTCAAAAAAGCCCTATCAAGACACTGAATATAGGTTATAACATATATCTACTATTTAACAAGGGTATTCAATACATATAAGACCTCTATGGCCTATACACAAGTAAGAAAATCTAAAAAACTAGTGAAAAATATGAAAAACAGAGCAATTTCAATGCTTTATTCCTTCCTCTCCACTTCAACAACCACATCTTAAGCCTCTCAAGGATTTACATAGATTTTATCAACCCTCTCTAACTGACCAAAGCCTCTAACCACTAAGAAACCAAATTTTCAAATACATAACCGTTGAGATTACAAATTTGTTGCATTATGCAACTCACAAATTTGAAAATTTTATCACTTTTCCCACTAACTAAACTAATGAATCCATTATATTATTGAGATAAAATATTTCATGTTGCCTTTTAGGCTTACAAAATCAACTTATTGACATGTTTAAATGAAAGGGTGCATTTTGACCATCAAACATGGAGATTTGTGACAAGGTGCCTAGGTTCTCCTGTACCAAAGTTCAAACAATTCGGATCAGGGAAGAAAAAGTATGTATTGATCATATTGTAATATACATGGACATGAAAATGAATTGTGTTGGGATTTACACCCTTGTAAGTTTTGTGGATTAAGGAATCATTCTGACAAGATGTGTTGGAATAAAATGAGAGGGAGAAAGCCTAGGAAAAATTGTATACAGATGAATTATGGATGGATTGATGGATCAAAATGGAAGTATGTTGCTCATAAGTTCAAAAAGTTTTACAGATTGAAGCATTCATGTGTTGAAGGAAAGGAAGGATCAAGATTCATAGAAAGAAGACCTTATACAGAGCAGAACAAGGACAATTATTCAAACTATAGAGGGAGAAGTGACGAGAGTCATAATACTTATCACAATGAAGGGTACAAAAGGAGTGAAAGAGGATTTTCTAGAAGGAACCTATTTTCAGGTTTGGAGGAAGAAAGAATCAATCGCTAAATTTCATCAAAAAAATAATACCAGAGAAACTAATGAAAGAGAAATATTAAAGGATGCAGAGATAGTTTGTGTAGATGAAGAAGAACCTGGCGATACAAAATTAGTTTATCCAAAGGAAGGGAAACCATTGGAGGAATCAGATTGGATAGTGGAATCAAAAGAAGAAGCAACGATCTTAAGGAGACTTGTGAAATCAGTGAACCAGTGTGAATCATAACCAGAAAGGGGGAGTCTACATTGCAAAGATAGAGAATAGTATAGGAATATTATATAACATTTTGAGGTGTGTAAAGGAAATGCAGAGATCATAAAGTGTTGCAGAGGAAATTTGGAAATGATATTGATGAGTCAAGGAAGTCATATGATTGTTCCAGAGCATGTAAGTATGTGTTAACTTTTATTTTATTGAAGTAGACAATAAAGGACCTGAGGCAACTTGTAGGGTGGGTTTTCTCAGATCACCGACCAATGAGGCAGTATAAGGCCTACAAGTAGATCACTAAATCTAGATTACATTTGAGGCAGTTTTGCAAGGTGGACTTGAACAAACTGCCAACATTGTGGAAGTTGCAAGTACCCGTGAATTGATTGAAGCAGACATTGATCTTGAGGAAAATTGCGGAGAAGGCTTGCTCAGACCACCAACCATTGAGGTAGTGCAAGGCTTGCAGGTAGATCGCCAAATCCAAATTACACTTGAGGAAGTTTTATAGGGTGGACTTGAACAGACCACTGACCGTGAGGTAGTTACAAGTACCTGTGAACAGATCACCGAACCAATTCAAAGAGACAACATTGATTTTGATATAACTTAGCCCAAAGTGAAGAGGCTCACTTTTTAAATAGCTCTGAGAGTCTGATGCAAGGGCATCTAGAAGATTCAAAGAACATTCAATTACAAAGGTCATCACTGATGCAGTGAAGTTCAGTATGATGGATGGACCAGCATATTGAGGATAAAAAGTTTCAGATTAAAGGGTTTATTGTCGAGCATGTCTAGTTTATCTGTTGGAAGTTTTAGAGGTTCGCATGAAGATTTAGTCAAGTTATGAGTTTCTGTGTTCTAACATTTGTTTGGTTTCTTTAGTTAGTGTTCCTGAAGGAAGTTGACGTGATTCTAGTAATCTAAGTTGTTGTGGATCTTTATTGGTGATTCGTGGATGTTTCTAGATCATGATCTAGCTGTGTTTTTGGTTCACATTGTTTGTTGTGCTCTTGATTGGTGATTTTCATTTTGGGAGTTCATATTTTCCTATTCTTGGTCGACAAGGTGATTGTAACGTGTTGTGGATCTTCAAGGCAAATTGTTTAAGGTGTTTGTGTTTGAGGCATGTTCTTTTTGGTCCCTACTATGGTTGGTCCAACCTTGGTTGATGCACATTGATAATTAATTATGGATTTGGGCCTATAGTTTGTACACTTTTTATATATTGTTGGGCCGACATGTAGTTGATGTTATCCTTGGTTGTGGATATATAAGACTGATTGTTTTGAGGAGATTGAAAAAAATGAAAAAGGGAAGCAAGAAGGCATATGTGCGAGATGTGAAAAGTTATGTGTGCGAACAATGTTCTAATCTATGAAGTTAGAGATGAGGTGTTAAGAAAAGTAGTCATGAAGCACGATGATGAGGTGCTCTAATCTGGTAAGATCACCAGAGCAGAGAAATCTTGAAGCAAAAGGAAGAATCAATGAAAGATTTTTATAATTCTTGGGCTACAACCTAGCATCTGTAAAGCCCGTGTGGCATATGTAATGTGTTTTGAGATCATAATATAATGAGGAGTGAAATTTTAAGGTTGAGATTTTCCCTTTGAGGGTTTTCCTAGGGTAATTCGTGTGTCATGTGTTCTTGCATATCTGTTATCTTTATGTTGATTCTCTATTAGCTTCCATTGCATATCTATAAGATTTGAGTGTTGGTTGTTTAAGCTGTGAGGTTGGACAATCCCTCATTGGACCCTCCTACCTTTGGATTCCATCATAGACACTTCAAGAAGTGTCTACAGGAGAGCGGGGAAGTATGGGATGCAGCCTTCCAAGGGATAGACTCCCTGCCTGCACCAAAATAGGAGCTTTGGAATAGGGTATGGACATCCATCAAAGCATGAAGGATAGAGGAATTTTGTCATTTATTGGAGTTGCAACTACCCTAGTAGACGTGTATGAAAAATGTGGAAGCATTGATAAAGCATGTGAATTGTTTGACATAATGCCTCAAATAGATGTCATCTCATGGAATGAAATGGTTGCGGGATATGCACAAAATGGATTTGTTGAAAAGGATTTAAAAACTTTCAAGTAAATGCAATTAGTAAGTGTTAAGCCAAATTTGACAACCTTTTCCAACATACTCCTTGCCTGTGCCAAAATGGGAGCTTTGGAATAGGGTATCGGCCTCCATCAAAGCATGGTCTGCTCTCCCGTAGACACTTCAAGAAGTGTATGCGAGAGAGCGGGACCTTCCCTGCTCTCCCATAGACACTTCAAGAAGTGTATGCAGGAGAGTGGGACCTTCCCCGCTCTCCCACAGACACTTCAAGAAGTGTCTACAAGAGAGCGGGGAAGGTTGGGATGCACCCTTCCAAGGGATATACCTCTCCAGATTCGACAACCTTTTTTAACATACTCCTTGCCTATGCCAAAATGGGAGCTTTGGAACAGGGTATGGGCATCCATCAAAGCATGAAGGATAAAGGATTTTTTTCATTTGTTGTAGTTACAACTTCCATGGTAGACATGAATGCAAAATGTGGAAGAATTGATAAGGCATGCAGAATATTTGGCAGAATGCCTCAAAGAGATGTCATCTCATGGAATGCAATGGTTGCGAGATATGGACAAAATAGATTTGTTTTAAAGGCTTTAGAAACTTTCAAGAAAATTCAATTATCATGTGTAAAGCCAAATTTGAGAACCTTTTCTAGCATACTCCCTACCTATGCCAAAATGGGAGCTTTTGAATAGGGTATGGACATCCATCAAAGCATGAATGATAGAGGAATTTTGTCATTTATTGTAGTTGCAACTGCCCTGGTAGACATGTATCCAAAATATGGAAGCATTGAAAAGGAATGTGAACTATTTGGTAGAATTCCTCAAAGATATGTCATCTAATGGAATGAAATGGTTGCGGGATATGCACAAAATGAATTTGTTGAAAAGGCTTTAGAAAATGTCAAGAAAATACAATTAGCAGGTGTAAATCCAAATTCGACAACCTTTCCCACCATACTCCTTGCCTGTGCCAAAATGGGAGCTTTGGAACAGGGTATGGACATCCATCAAAGCATGAAGGATAGAGGAATTTTGTCATTTGTTATAGTTTCAACTGCCTTGGTAGACATGTATACAAAATGTAGAAGCATTGACAAGGCATGTGAATTTTTTTACATAATGCATCAAATAGATGTCATCTCATGGAATGCAATGGTTGCAGGATATGCACAAAATGGATTTACTGAAAATGCTTTAGAAACTTTCAAGAAAATGCAATTAGCATGTGTAAATCTGAATTCGACAACCTTTGCCAGCATGATCTCTTCTTGTGCCAAAATGGG
Source organism: Sequoiadendron giganteum (assembly GCA_007115665.2). NCBI lineage: Eukaryota > Viridiplantae > Streptophyta > Pinopsida > Cupressales > Cupressaceae > Sequoiadendron > Sequoiadendron giganteum. Next base: position 317,271,029 of record CM021109.1, read on the forward strand.
AGCTTTGGAATAGGGTATGGACATCCATCAAAGCATGAAGTATAGAGTAATTTTGTCATTTGTTGTAGTTGCAATTGCCATGGTAGACATGTATGCAAAATGTCGATACAAAAAACAAATTCATGATGATGAGAATATAGAGGGTTTATCAGCTAGCAAGTTAGACTCAATAAAGCATTTTATTGTCAAAATAATAATTTAAGGCTGGAGATAGCCTACACTCACCTAAATTTTATAGCAACATCATACTTGGTTATAGCCCATGCTAAAATGTGTTGACTTCCACCTCATAATTGGTATCTCATCCTCATAAATTCAAGCTACAACTATTGTTCTACTATGATTAACATATTATTAAGATGAACAATCAATTTCCATTGAGTTTGGGGTGTTTTCCCTGGACTTAGAGTCTTTGACTATTATTCACCCTCAATTAGAAGGTTTCTACTAATAATCACAAATCAATAGAAAAGAGAGGATGTCAAAGAAATTGAAAAGGCATGTCAAGAAATTGTTGCATTCGACTACATGTACAAGTAGTGAAGCATGTAAAGTTACTCCATTTGATCTATAAGAGAGTGGAGTAGGTGAGATTTAATTGGCTGGTTGATGATCAAATCTCAAAATACATAGCCAAATAATTGCTTCCCTCTCCCACTACATATTTGAATCTTTCTAGAAAAGTAAAATATAGTACCACATAGAGTTTATGTAATTTCTATAATTGAATACTAATAAACCAGTTGACATACTGTTTGCAAAAACCAAACCCATTTTTAATCAGTTTAACATTAGACACTTATTTCTTACAAACACAAAATAGATGTTTGAGAGTTGACTAGGAAATAATAAAAGCAACAAACCTTTCTTCCTTTCTTTATACTCTGAAGAGTCCTCTACTTTTGTGCAGGAGAATGGTAGTAAGGATTTATGCATGCCATGGTAAAAGATACTAAAAATTTGGTATACAACGAAAAGTAGGCAGGAAAGAATAATGATAGCACCAACTCCAATAACTCCATAGACCCATGCTTCCATCATTTCCTTTTCCCAAAAAAGATTATCCTAACAATATATTTGTTGATTAGATAAAAACATAATTTTATCTTGATATATGTTAAAAAATGCATAATCCAATCCAAGTTTTGAACATAAAAGTTAATTTTGTAGAATCAGAGGAAATGAATACAAGTATTCCCTTCCTAAAAATTGAATAGATGCAATCAACTTGAATTGAGGTTATCATTATGAGGGAATTTTATATTTATGAAAATTTAATACAAAATGTTTGGTTTTGTAATTTGTATTGAAGTCACATTCCAATGTTCCACATAGGTTCCTTTTAGCATATTATCAATTTCATAAGATGTTTGATGTCACATTATCATCTCTATTGATTTCAGATGCTATCTTTCATTCTACTCATAAATTTTCTAGCAAGCATCAAAAGTAGACAAATACTTTGAATGCAACTCATTGCATGCACAATATTTTGTAGTAAACTTTCCAATGACCTTTAAAAGCAATAATAATGAATAATATTATCACTTGTATCAACAACAAGCCAAATCAACTTTATCAAAATATGTTTTGTGATAGAAGGGTCTTCCTTTGGTTATCAACATGAAATAGAGTCACCAAACATTAGAAACCAACTATGCTATTTATAATGTAGAATTCCATGGATAAAATAAACTACAAGCATTATAAATTTATATAATCCTTTAAGAACTGTAATGATTGGGCATGTGATGTGATTTATTGAACTTAAGAATGACTAGGGTTAAATATCATTTATAATCACTGACATTTCATGAATGTAGTGGTTCACTTGTTGCTCCACTCTATTATGATTATAGAGTTACTTGATATTATCATATATCTCTTGTGTGGTACAGAACCCTCTCACCTAAGATACTAGTAGAGAATCAAGGGATGGAAAACAAAATATGAACACAAAATTGTGCCAAACCAATCATGATAATGGTACTGGACCAAACAAGGAATGGAACCTTATGACTCCCTTAGATACATTGCAATTATCCATTAACTACTTATAAAACCGTACATACAATAGTGCATAAATTATGCATTAGATGCATGTGCAAGTTCCCAATGAACAACAGGAAAGCATCCATTACTGGCTTGTGGGTAATAAGCTCATTAAATTCTTAAATACTATTGTAGAAATGTGTGTGTCAAGCACACAAAGAGTTTTACCCTATGAGTCAGATCAAAGTCTTGTCAAGGCATGGACCACTAGACCCCTCTTACAAGTTACACCTCACTCCCAAAACCCACTTCCTTTCATAATGCACCACCTAGGGACACCCAAACTAAGTATTGTATGGCTTATGAAAATGAAGGATGCATAACAAATTGAGATGTAAAACAACCATCTATATGATATTGTTTAATACATGGAAAGGGATGAAAATGTCAAAACTATTTTATAGATGAAAAATAAAATGTTTTAGCTTTTAAGGAGTTGATTCCAGTAGGCAGAACAAATTCCAAGTCTATTGGAAAAGCATCAATGTTGAGAATTATACACCAATCTCTATTGAACAACCTTGAAAAGATAGGCCATGTCTACTAAAACACAAATTTATATATTAAGACTTTCAAAAACTATAATGTGGACTATGAACATTACCATTTGAATCAAAAAAATATTGATTGTATGCTCTACTAATAAAAATAAATCATCAATAGGAGTAAAAATGTGTCATTGGATTTTTCCAATGATGACAATATAACAAATTATTACATACGGATGGATTCAAACCCAATTGAACTAAAATTATGTGTTCATTCATCCTTAGTCAACAAGGTTTCAACATGCTAATCAAGCCCCCACCAGTTCTACCATACATTAGCACTGAGAACCTTGAAACTTAAATGGAACGTTTACTTATGATGTGCTCTATTCAATAAGCTTGAGATGATTTCAAAAATATCAACCAAAAAGTATAGGTGAAATAAGAATGTTTCTTGAAAATGCAACCAAAGCAATAATTTATATTACATTTACAATCTAAGATGTCATGCATGAGTAAGAAGCAAAAAAAAAGACACCAACGAATTGGAATTTTGATGAAAACCAAACTTTTTTAGAGTAAGAGATTGCGCAACCATACATCTTCAACACTATAATTGATACATACACAAAAAATGTCAAAGTCCTAATACCATATGCACACCAAATTTGATCCAAAAATCAATCACCAATCACTATGTTACAGTACACATTGATCAAAGGCAATCTATCAGACAAAGATTATGCAGAATGAGCAAGTATAGGAATATGGAAATGAACAAAGAAAAAGGAAGCAAAAATATACAGGTGTTTTAAAACCAAGAGAGACTTCCAAATAAAGTTATGTGCTTTCATATATATATATATATATTGATTCACATCACTCTCTGATTTTCATATGCCAGAAACCACAAAAACAAATTTGTACCAGAAGAAATTTTGAAAAATCTAGCATCTATGAATTTTTCATTTAAGAAAAAAGGAGAAACAACATTTTTTCCCAAGATCAAACCCTTTACCTCAAAAATATTGAATGCTGCAAAAACCCTAAGCCATGCCAAAAATAAGCAAGGGATGCATTATTCTCCAGCGAAAAAGGAGTTCTAAACAACGTAGATAGAATCAAAGCCTTTGCGTTCTGTTAAAAGTTCTTTCCATCACAATTTGTAGCTCCCTCCTAGATTCAAAAATCCCTGTCTTAACTTTGTAATGTTGATTTTCCTTTTCTGTTGCTTTCCTTCCCTCAAAACCAAAGAGTGCAAATAATAATATGCTCAAAATATTGAATAAAAAACATGCATCTTCTCTTTCCACCACTTTTATTTTTATTTGTGTGATTGATTATTTAATCACTTTTGTTTGTGTGACTAATTATTTAGTTGTGTTTTTTACCCGACGATCAAATTAGACATTTATTTAGTCATTTATAGCTGTGTTGCAAAAAATTAGTTGAATTTAGTCATTTTTAGTTGTCATGACTAAAAGTTTTAGTCACGTAGTCATTTATTTGCCAAATTCTACTAGTGAATCTGCATTCCTATAAAGTGTTTAATGTGTTTCAGTTCAGTGAAGCCCCTACTAACTACTCCTAAACTAGAGTAACTATGGAGTCTATGCATACCTAGTTCTTAGGGACTTTGCATGTGCCTGGCCTTATCTAGCTAGAGCTTATTTCCATCTTTGTAAATCTATTTATAATTTAAAACCCTAGTGAATTGTGTACAATAATCAGTTCTGGTGGCAGACTTCCTCATATCCAATCAATAGCTGTTAACTCATGCCCATAGTTGAAATTCAATCACAAATTTATTATCTACTAATAAGTCTTGTTATTTTTGTGCTAAATTAGTTGGCACATTTTTTGATGTGTTGACTTCTAGTGTAAAATAACAAAAATGTGTGTTGATTGAATTATTCTTTTGATGTTGGCTAAGTCCTTTGCTAATATTCAGACTCAAGTGTTTTGGACCTTTGGGGGTCACTTGAGACTCAGAGTTGATAGTTTTTCCAAGACTTAGAGAATTTGACTATAATGATTGAGACCAAAGAGGATTGGTATCTTCTGTAGAATAACATTTGACTACAATGCAATTTTTGTTCAATCCAATTCAAGATGCCTCTTCTGTTATTACCACAATAGATAGCTATAAGTAGGAACGAAGAATAAGTAATATCTTTTTGTATAATTCATTTGAAAAATATGAATGGTAATATTCAAGAAAGAACCGTGTGATGAAAGTTGCATTGATTTATTATTAGGATCTTTGTGGATTCTTAGACACATTCATGGATGGGACAATTTTGCTTCTACTTTTGAGTTAACAATAACTTTTCTTTCTTGTAATCAGCTCGTCCATTATGGAAATATGTTGTACTCAAGGTTCGATCATATCATTTGTTACATCTTAATCTGATAATCATGATGCAGGTATGTTTCTTTTTCTCAACAATCACAATTTGCAAAATGGCTGTTATATAAACATAAAAGGTCAAAGAATGATATTTAAGAAGAAAATTTATTTTTCCATTTAAATATTTTATTTATTCAAAATACAAAAGGTGTAAATTTGTTACATTAAGATTCTGGAAACTGAAGATATAGAATTCTTCTATCATAAAACCAAAGTGACAAGTCAAAACTAGTGGTACTATAATAAATATAGTCGTTACACCTACAAATAGATCTTTCTTTTATTAGACTTAAGGAAATAATGAAGATGCCAAAACTGGTTGGTGATCCTTTGCTATCATCAAAATAGTTCTCTTTCCAAATAGGTCATGTGAAAACCATGATTACCTCAGTATCGATAGTGGACAGGTTTGTAAGGACCCTCAATTGGAACATTAATGTATGCATCCTGCTCTGGAGAAAGCTTTGTAAGTCTGGCACCCAACCTGGGAAAATGTAGAGAAGCCATATTCTCAACCAAATGCTTGGGCAACACATATACCTTCTTTTCATACTTATCGGTTTTCCTCTCATTCCAAAGATCAAGCTGTATAATAACCTGGTTTGTGTATGAGCAAGACATAACAAAACTTGGGTGGCTAGTAGCACAACCCAAGTTCATGAGATGCTCCTCTACAAAGACAATGATACCACTATTGGTTTCAGGGAACACCCATCGATCTATTTGAGGCTTGATAGTTATCTTATTAACACCAGGGTAGGTTTCAAGGCTATGCATGCCAATTTCATTGTCAAAATGACCAATGTTGCAGACAATAGCATTTCTATTCATCTTCCTCATGTCATCGACCATGATAATGTCTTTATTTCTTATTGTTGTAACAAAGATATCAATAGTGCTCACCACATCCTCTAGAGTAAGAATAGGGATGCCTTCCATGAGGGATTGTAGAACATAAATTGTGTCAATTTTTGTTACAATGACTCTAGCTCTAGCAACCTTCATGGCTATAGCACAACCCTTGCCAACATCCCATATCCACACACAATAACAACCTTGCTAGAAATCATCACATTAGTGGCTCTCATCATACCATTTGGAAGAGAGTGTCTGCATCCATACAAGTTATCAAACTTGCTCTTTGTACAAAATTCATTAAAATTAATGATAGGGAACAACAACGAGCCACTAGCCTACATCTGATATAGTCTGTGCACCCCTATAGTGGTTTTCTCAGATGCACCAACCAACCTATCCTTCATCTTGTGATAATTCAAGGGGTCTTCCTTGAGACTATCCTTGATTAATCCCAAAACAATCTGAAACTCGAGTTGGTAACTGAAGTAGGATCTGGAATATTCCCAGTCTTGGAATACTCTTCCTCATCCTTGAATCCCTCATGAACTAGTAGGGTGGCATCCCCTCCATCATCAACAATCAGGTTTGGGCCACCACCAGGACCCCAGTCTAAAGCCCTCTCTGTACACCACAAGTGTTACTGGAGTGTCTCTCACTTCCAAGAAAACACAACTACATTATCATGGGAAATGTTTGCTACAACATGGTCCTGAGTAGATAAAATATTGTAGGAGCACCATTTGACCTCAAATCTGAGGGCAATGATGATCTCGATTAAATCCATTTTGTGCATATCCTACAATCATTGCATTCCAAGAGATGACATCTCTTTGATCCATTCAATCAAACAGTTCACGTGCCTTATCTATCCTTCCACATTTTGCATACATGTCTACTAGAGAATTTCCAAATATAATATCTGACAAAAATCCTCCCCCTTCCATTATGTTATGATGGATGTCCATACCTTGTTCCAAAGATCCCATTTTGGCACAGGTAGGGAGGATGCTATCAAAGGTTGTCAAATTTGGCATTACACCTAATAATTGCATTTGATTGAAAGTTTCTAAAGCCTTTTCAAAAAATCCATTTTGTGCATATCCCATAGTCATTGCATTCCATGAGATGACATCTCTTTGAGACATTCTTCCAAACAGTTCATGTACCTTGTCAATGCTTCCACATTTTGGATACATGTCTACCAGGGTAGTTGGAACTACAACATTTGACAAAATTTCTCTATCCATTACTTTTGATGGATGTCCATACCTTGTTCCAATGCTCCCATTTTGGTGCAAGCAGAAAGGATTCTAGAAAAGGTTGTGGAATTTTTCTTGACACCATCTAATTGCATTTTATTTAAAATTTATAATGCCTTTTCAACAAATCCATTTTGTGCATATCCTGCAATAATTATATTCCATGAGATGAAATTTCTTTGAGGAATTCTGTCAAACAGTTCATCTACCTTGTCTATGCTTCCACATTTTGCGTTCATGTCTACCAGAGCATTTCCAACTATAATATTTGAAAAAATCCCCCTTCCATTATGTTTTGATGGATGTCCATACCCTATTCCAAAGCTCCCATTTTGACACAGGATGGGAGGATGCTGGAAAAGGTTGTGGAATTTGGATTTACACCAGCCAATTGCATTTTCTTTAAAATTTATAAATCCTTTTCAAAAAATCCATTTTGTGCATATCCTACAATCATTGCAGTCCAAGAGACCACATTTCTTTGAGGCATTCTGTCAAATAGTTCACGTGCCTTGTCTATGCTTCCACATTTTGCATACATGTATAACAGGGTAGTTGCAACTACATCTAACAAAATTCCTCTATCCTTTATGTTTTGATGGATGTCCATACCCTATTCCAAAGCTCCCATTTTGGCACATGAAGGGAGGATGCTGGAAAAGGTTGTTTAATTTGGATTTACACTTGCCAATTGAATTTGCTTGAAAGTTTGTAGCCTTTCCAACAAATACATTTTGTGAATTTACAACAATAATTGCAATCCAAGAGATGACATCTCTTTGAGGCAATATCTGTCAAAAATCTCCCCCACTCACCCGCACGGTCTTTGGTTGGTATCTGCTAGAATGTGGGGAGAAAAGTAAGTCCACCGTTCTCCCGTACCACATTTAGGGTTTGCTTGTAGCGATGCGGTGCTCACTCAGATTGCCTCCTGCAAGCCCACAAATAAAATTGTGAGTCCTCGCAGTGATGTTGGAAAGAAAAATATTTCCTAGAGAGTTCTAATATTGTGTTCATTCAGGTTGTGATTTATGATATCAAGCAGAAGCATTTTGCATACCTTCATCAATCAGAATTAAGATTTCCAAATTTTTGTTTTTTCTATGTTGGAACTCCTACATCACCATCTTCTGCCATTGTAGCATAAAAAGGTGAGGCTTTGTTAAGAGAGCATTAGATATTCACATATGAAGCAACTAGGTCACTATCCTTTTTACCAATCAATTCCATATCCTAATGGGTGTCTAAAGTTGGGTGGCATATTTGATTACTATGGTAGAACTCTTTATTTTGATAAGCTTCCTTGGGATGACTAAGCTGGTTTTTTAAAGGAAAATTTGAAATAATATATAAAATTTATATTTTTATACACAATGCATGTCCACAAATCTCCCAAAGGTAAAGAGACCAATATTAGTTTCTACACAAGCATTCAAGTACAAAGACTGTTCACTTATGGGTCTAGCTTCTTATGATAATCATATCCTGCTTTGTGGGAAGTCTTTGATGTGGTGTTGACAGCCGTATGTAATATGATCTGGCTCTTTCCAATAAAATGTGTACCCTATAACTTAATAAAGGAAAAGAAATTCTTCTATTGCATATGAAGCACTCAAGAAAAATAAATCGGGAATATCTGGATGAATTTATATGTAGTTTGAAAATTAGAACATACTCGAAGGTTCTTAACAAATCTAATAGTTGTACCAAGGGATATGTTTAACAAACCAAATGCAATTTCTAACTTTTCACTATGGTGGAAAATAAATTATTATTTTTTTCTTCTATTCCACAACATTAAGTAAAATTCTTGAGTCTAGAAATACCCTACTGCCTTCATTTGCCAAGCTAACTGCCTTCATTTGCTAAGCCAATTTCTCCAATTTTGCACAGCTCTCCCATGTTTGTGGATGTGATCTATCTCCTACACAAAAAATCATGTACCATTTTATGCCCTTCAATCCAATTACATGTAGGTATCTTTTTAATTCTTCCATCTTTCATCAATCTCCTTACTATTTAGACCTCACCACACTTGCTCAATTTTGCACAAATGTTATGTGTGGTTGTTGGTCAGAACAACCTAGATGAAGGCTTGAATCTAAGAGGCAAGCTCTTTCTATCTATGTTATGTTATTGTATTTGTGACTATACTATTGATTTTTGACATAGAGATAGTAAATCTTCTTGCAATCTCTACATTGTTATCTCCTAAAACCTGCATTAGTTGTTATGCTTTTGAGTGGATCTTCATAGTATGTTACCAATTTTTTCTTTTAGAATCAATTGGATAAAATTTATGTTGTTCAACCTTTTGAATTTCTCTGCAGGATCCATCATTAGGGATAAGTTTGAAGCCATTTTTAATGCACAAAAACATCTATTTCTGTTCATATTGTGATAAGTTTATTTGTTGAGTAAATTTTCTAAGGCATTGTAAACTTTGCACTAATGATGTCTCAAATGGAGGGTGGTTGTCTAGTTGATTAAAAGGTCATCACAAATCTCTTTCTTTAGGTAATTGCTTTCTATTTGTTGTAAATTAATATATCTTCTTTCTATTGATAAATAGCTTATGGTTTTTGATATGGAACTCTAAAATATATTGCTTAACCATAGTAGCATAAGAAATAAATTTCTGAACCATAGCAGCATTCCATTTGCATGGTATTGACATGGTTTCAGGCTTTTAGCCATAGGAGCAAGGCAGTTAACTATTTGATAAAATACTTCGTTAGAAATGCATGAAAAATGTTATAGCATGGACAAGGCAGTGGACTGTTTGAAAAATTGCCTCAAAGAAATGTGGTCTCATGGAATTCCATGACAAGCTAATGCAATTGGCAACTGCTCCTAGTTATTAGTTATGCAATGTGAAGTAATTGCATAACTGCTTAGGTTGAATTTGTAATAAACTATATTGTAATTGAATTTTTGTCCTATTAACATCTAGTTATTAGTTATACAATGTGAAGTAATGCTTTGAGTTTGAAATATGCACAATGCAATGAATGTAATCAATGATACAAATATAAACTACAAAAATCTATTTTCTACAATTCATTAGTTAAACTCTTTATTTTATTTTGTATTCTATTATCTTATTGAACATATGTTCATGTGGGGAATAGGCTAAGATAGGCATGACTACAAATTTTGAAGGTGTATTATAGAATCTTTATGGGTATCAAACTGATGTAACAATTGAAGAAGCTGAAATCAAGTTAATGCTCTGATATGGATACAATATTTTTAAAGCTTTTAGTTCCATATGCATATTTTTGCACTTTTTCTATCTATTTTCCAAACAAAGAATTCTCTTCAATCCGTTCTCATTTAGTCTTATTATTGACACATTCTACTATTATGGTAAACTATATTTTAAATTCCATTGGTAGTGAGGATCTCAAAATTCACTTCAAATACATCGAAGCAGTAGCCAAAACTGGACAAATCAAGGAGGTGGAACATGTAACTAGAGAGTCAAACTTCTATGATGCTGAAAAGATAAAGAACTTTTGTATGGAAGCAAGACTTCCAAATGCTTGTGCATTGATAAATGTTTGTAACTTAGTTCTCTCAATCACAACACTGAGAAATAGACTTTGAAATAATTTTTTCAAAGAAAAGACACATTTAAATCTTGTATCTACTATAAGAATACCTTTTCTAAATAAAAATTTCATAAAGTTTCCTTCTTAATAGTTGTTTCATTATATGCAAATGAATGATTGATTATGTTTTTCTGTGTTTTATGTTTAAACCTCAAAAACATTATCATTTCTAGCACTTTTAGTGAACCAAAACAATTAAATAAACTGCCAATTGACAGTGCAGTGAATAAATATGACTAAATATAATGATTATGCAATTAATAAACAATGTATCAATAAAACATTACCAAATTGAATAAATGACTAAATCAGTTGATAAAATCAATGAACAAAACCACTACCAAATTGATCAAATGACTAAATTAGTTGACATAAATCAGTGAAAAAAAACACTACCAAATTGATCAAATGATTAAATAAATGACTAAATCAGTTGACAGAAATCAGTGAACAAAAACACTACCAAATTGATCAAATGACTAAATAAATGCTTGGCAATAAACTACTAATGGTCACATGACTAAATATATGACTAGATATATGACTAAATATGATTAAATCAATAACTAAATATATGACTAAATATACTACCAAATCTAACTAAATCAATGACTAAACACGTGACTAAATATACTACCAAATCAATTAGTCAAAAAAACCAATAAATGACTAAAATTGGTTTAGTCATTAATTTGGTCACATTATAAATGATTGGAAATAAACTAATAATGGTCACATGACCAAGTTTAGTCATTTGTAGGCAGTTTTTAGTAGTTTTTTTAGTCATATTTTACTATTTCTGTACTAGTGAACATTCAAGAGGAATTGCGCTTGGTAAAGATGGCATCAGTTGAAGAAGCATATCAGTTTGCATTGAAGATGGAAGAGAAGCTGAAGAAGAAGTTTGAACAAAGGTAGAGAAGTAAAAGAGGAAGATTCCAAAGGAGTGGATCACAATCTAGAGAAAGAAGACCTTATGCAGATCAGAACAAAGATGGAAAAACCTACCCGAGAAAAGAAAAAGATCACAATTCATACCATAGTGGAAAATAAGATATGAATTACTACTGTAGTGATAGAGGATGTCATAATTATTATTGGAATGAATACTACCAAAGATATGAAGAAAGATTCGAGAGAAGACCATTCAGAGGAACCTATTTCAAGTGTGGAGGTGAAGGACATAGAGAATTGGAATGACATCATGGAAGCACCAAAAAGAAAATTGAGCATACTAGAAGATTAGCTTATGTGGATGAGGAACCTATTGAATCCCCTAATTTAGTTGGGAAACTAGAGAAAGGTGAATCATTGGTGATGAGAAGAGCTTTGATGCATGAACTCACTAAGGAACCACCACAAAGGAAAAGTTTTCTTAGACCAAGATGTAAGTCCAGAGGAAAGGTGTGTAAAGTTATCATTGTTAGTGGTAGCACTAATAATCTAGTTTCAGAGGAGATGGTGACCGAATTGAATTTGAAGAGATTGAAACATCCAAACCCCTATAGCATGCATTTAAGATGAGCATTAAATATTGGTGAATGAGAAATGTTTGGTGAAATTTCATAGAGGATCATATAGGGATGAAGTATTGTGTGATATTATGCCTATGGATGCATATCATTTACTATTAAGAAGAACATGGAAATATGATAGGAAAAAAAGTCACGATGGAAGAAGAGATGCCTATATTTTAACTTTAAATGGAAAATGAATCAAGTTGATACCTTTGGAGGAAGAAAGACTAAATTTTATGGTACTGCTAGACTATGTTTGGTATATGAAAGGAAAATTTTGGATGTATTGAGGCATGAAAATATGTGTTTTGCATTGATTCCAAAGAATAGAGGTAATTTAGAGATAAAGAGTTATACCACAAAAAATAAAGAGGTAGAAAAATTATTGATAAAGTATGGAGAGATCATGTCAAAGATTGTACCAGATGGACGCCCACAAATCTGGAGTATCAATCATCATATAGATCTAATACCGGGAACAAGTTTTCCAAACAAGGTAGCACATTGAATGACATCGGTAGAGAATGTAGAATTGAACTGAAAAATACAAGAGTTGTTGAAGAAAGGATTGATCAGATAAAGTTTAAGCCTATGTGTGGTACCTATTGTAATTTCACCAAAGAAAGATGGAGAGTGGAGAGAGTGTATAGATTCAAGAGAAATCAATAGGATCACTGTAAAGTATAGATTCCCATTTTCAATGATGGATGACATTATGGACTATTTGAGTGGAGAAAAGTATTTCACAAAGATTGACCTAAAGACTATATACCATCAAATTAGAATCAAAGGAAATGAATGGAAGACTGCATTTAAGACTAATGAAGGATTGCATGAGTGGTTAGTAATGCCTTTTAGTTTGACCAATGCATCAAGCACTTTCATGAGATTGATGAATGAGGTACTAAAGAAATTATTGGGTAAGTTTGTCATTGCTTACTTGTATGATATTTTTATTTTCAGTAAGACTATATTTGTGGCACATCAGACAAGTATTGCAGAGGTTGAGAGAAGATAAGTTGTTGATTAATGTCAAGAAGTGTATTTCACGAAGAAAAAGTTGGTATATTTGGGTTTTGTTATTTATTTTGAAGGATTGAAGATGGACCCTAAGAAGGTTAGAGCAATTCTTAGTTGGCCTACACCAATGGACATTGAAGAAGTAGGATCATTCCATGGACTAGATAGTTTTTATCAGAAGTTTATCAAAATATTAAGTAGCATTTGCATACCCATGACAAAGACAATGAGAGGATATAAGATGGAATTTAAGTGGAAATCTAGAGCACAAAGAAGTTTTAAATTATTGAAGGAAAAGGTGACGAAGCAACCAGTGCTAGCGTTACTAGATTTAGACAAGGTATTTCAAGTTGATTTTGATACAAATGGAAATGTAGTTGTAGCAATGTTGAGTCAAGAAGGGAGATCTGTAGCTTCTTTTTGTGAGAAGTTGAATGATGCCAGAAGGAGATATTCAATTTATGATCAAAAATTTATACCATAGTTCAATCCCTGAAGAAGTGGAGACATTACTTGTTACCTAAGGAGTTTGTATTATATACCGATCATCAAGATTTGCAGTATTTGAATAGTCAAGGGAAGTTTAATCAGAGACATATGAGATGGGTTAATTTTTTGTAGAGTTATACATTTGTGTTGAAGCATATAAGTGGAAAGTAAAACAAAGTTGTAGATGCATTCAGCAGGAGAAGGGTTTTTTTTAATAGAGATGAGGATAGAAGTATTGGGTTTTGAAGAAATAAAGCACATGTATGAAGATGATCCATATTTTACCAATCTTGGAAATCATGTAAGGAATCAATAGTGAGACCAAAGCCAATGGTTGGATTATTTCATTCAAGAAGATATGTTGTTAAGAGGAAATCAGTTGTATATTTTGAGGAGTTCAATGGTGGAGAATTTTATCAAAGAGAAACATAGTGGAAGAATAGCAAGACATTTTGGAGTGGATAAGGTAGTAGCTTTTGTAAGTGAACATTATTTTTGGCTACGAATATATAAGGATATTAGGAAGTATGTTCAAAGTTGCAAAAAATTTCAAGTAGAAAAAGGGAGTAGTTAGAATACTGGATTGTATAAACTTTTGACAGTATTGAAGAGACCTTGGGAGGATATAAGCATAGATTTCATATTAGGATTAACAAGAACAAAAAGAGGACATGATTCTATCATGGTAGTAGTGGAATTTTTTTCTAAAATGACACATTTGATTCCTTGCAAGAATACTAATGATACTGTGCATGTTGCTGATCTATTTTTCAAGGAGATTATGAGATTGCACGGATTACCAAAGAGAATATTCTTAGACAGGGACATCAAGTTCATTGGATACTTTTGGAGGACATTGTGGAAGAAGACAAAGATAGTCTAGAAGTTCTGTTCGACATATCACCCACAAACAGATGGATAAACAAAGGTAGTAAATAGAATTTTGGGTGACTTGTTGAGATGTTTGATCGAAGATAAGGAAATAATTTGGGATATAGTTCTACCACAAGAATAATTTGCATCCTATAATTTAAGCTAGAGTATATGAAAGACACCATTTGAGATTGTGACAAGAATATATCCCAAAGGAGTTACAAAGCTAAGATAAATCACTATAGAGAACAAGAGGAGTGTAGAAGTAGAAGAGTTTGTAGGATTCATTCAAACATTGCATAATCAAGTCCAAAAGCATTTGGCGGACATGAATATTAAGTATAAGGAGAAGAAAAATGCAAAAATGAGACATAAAGAGTTGGCTTTTGGAGATGAAGTGATGGTATATTTGAGGAAGGAAACATTTCTAGTTGGAGCATACAATAAGTTGAATATGAGGAAGTTTGGACCTTGCAAGATTCTAAGGAATTTTGATTCTACAAGTGCATATGAAGAAGAATTACCAGAGACATTGGGTATATGACCCATTTTTCAATGTTGCAGACATCTATGAGTACCATGAAGGGTAGTCAAGTGATAGTAGCAATGAAATAGATTTGAAGGAGTAGTTACCACATCAACCATTAGAGGATATTGAATGAAATTTTGATACCAGAACCAGAAGGAGCACTAGGAACAATCAATATAAAGAATATCAGGGGAAGTGGAAAGGAATACTAGCGGAGGATTCATCATGGATTTCCTGGGATGATGTAGAACACTTTAGTTTTCCTCTTAGCCCTAGAAAGTGAGGGACTCAATTTTCTTCCAACCTTGGGTGTCTGATGTAGGAGCATCCTTGGTGGTAAGGAAATATTGTATCAACCTAAAACATTTCTTTTCATGCATTTCATTTAGTAGCAGTTTCAAAATTTCATTCTACATTTCACAAAATTCTTGTTTCTTAGCTCATGGAGTAGGATATAATATATACACGAGGTCATCTACAACATATCCAAATTTTAGATTTGTTGGTGTTTAAAAATACAACCCAGCTAGGCTTTGAAATTCTCTAAGAGGTAGCCAACCTCTATATTAAAGAAACACAAAGGCTAGTGGCCAACTGACAAGATTCAGTCAAAGACTGACATCTCCTACACTTCTGGCTCTCCAGGACCAAGGTGGGTAAATGTAAACAATGCTCAAAACTTAATTCACTCATACACTTACATTGTTTTACAAGGTAGATAATTCCCAATGAAAACACACTAAGGGAAGCATTGACAACCTCAAACTTGGCTAAATTCTTAGTAACTCAACCCTCTCTTAGCCATTGGAAAGCAAGAAAAACAACAAGCTAAATAGTAAGATTAGAATGATTTTGCAATTATAAAATATTCCTGAGATGCACAAACTGAAAAATAGATCAGTGCCAGTTCTGGGCCATGGAGTCAAACACATAAAATGAATTCCCCAAAAAATAGTCTTCACCAGTGGATTCAAATTGCTGATGCTTTGCATCAGCTGTTAGTGTCTTGCACCAACAATCCTTCTCTTGATATGAATCAGATTCTTCTTATCAAATCCCATCTGCACACCTGAAATCACAATCACCTGCTCAAAGCATTTTAACCATTTCCTTGAAACAGAACATTGAATAAACAACACAATCTCATAAAACTTGAGATGATAAACTCGAAGAAAATTCGTATTATTAAATTTATATAACTAAAAGTGTACAAATATGGAGACAATCTGATGATATTCATGAATGTGAAAACACCTTCATGATGTTAATTGCATAAATTGGCTGTATTTACTCATGAATTGATAAAATTACAGCTTACAGACTCAAACAATGACTCAGAATTTACAATTCTCTATCTACCTTGCCCAATACCAAAACTTAGAACATTTCCTTAGAAATTGTACAATGAGAGAATAATAGAAGATATAGAAGAAAAGAAACAAACAGGAGCAGCCTTAAATTCGATCTAGTGATGCCATCTGGAAGCTCCATTTACAGTTGATCAATCTGAAAAGAATATCTTCTCTTCTTCCTTTACAACAAAAAACATATTCCCTCAAAAATAGAATTTTCTCATCATTGCCCAGTAACTGAAAGCATGCCCATGTGGAGAATCTCCAAATTCACTCAGTTGGAAAATATCCTCTTTCTCGTGAAAATTCTGTTTCTCCCTTTTTACTTCACAATGCTGCACTTTATTTACAATTTCTAGCCAATATAAAGTATTTAACTTTATAATGGAGCCTTCATTTTAATTTCCACTATGCTTTTGCATTATTTACCTCTCATAAATAAAATGATCTATTTAATAAAATCACTTTATCTCATAAGGCAAAATATTACCTTTGCCCTTCATTTTCATTTTAAAATGTTTTCCCATAAAACATTTAAAATATTCCACAGTAAGAATATTTCTCCAGGTATATTTTCTCATTACCCGAGACATGTAAAATCCCACTAAAATTAATAGGGCAATATTAAAATATTTTCACCTATGCCTCCATTTAAAATTTCACCCTCGTGGGTAAAAATATTGTCATTTATATGAGCTGCCGTTCAAAAATTAGAAGGGAAACTTACTTTATCTCCTAATACTTAGCCAATTAAAAAAATGCAGTGAGCCCACCCTCTTTTAAATCTCAAACTATGTAACTTTTGAAAAAAAATTAAAAAAGGGCTCCCCCATGCATTCTCGCACACCTCGCAAGGATTTTGATGTCATCATCAAAATCCCATGAGGTCAACGAGAATGGCCCTAATTTCAATTTTTTCTTGGTTTAGGCATTCTCGGGCTCTGCATTTGTTCTTCCCTGTTTGTGCAATTCACTTGATCTTCCCCTCCATTGGTCTCACTCGTTGTTGCATTGTGCGCGCCTCCCATCCTCTTACTGGTGGATGTGCCCTGTGCTTCCCATTTTCTGCAAAGTCATGCCCCATACTGATCTCCTCCACACCATCCATTGGAGGTGTGGCCCCCTGTTGGCACCCTCTTCCTTGTGCTACATGGGCCCTCCTCTCCATAGAGTCTCCTACTGCAATGCGTGGGTCTCCCTTCTAGCCGCGGGTTACTCACCTGCTCCATACATGGTGCGGGCCTCCTAACTTCCTCCACATTGCCTCCATCAAGGATTCCTTCTGCTTGTGCACTTAACCTGGTTATCTCCTCCTCTTACACAAAGCATCCTCCATTGCTAAGATGTGTCCACCATACCATGGTGACCTCCTCACATGGCACGGGCCAGTCTTGTTTGGTCTTCTCCAAACTAATGTGCACAATCCCTGTGCTCTAATGTGTGCCCCTGTTGCATTTTCTTGAATGTTTCTAAAGTCATTTCAACAGATCATCATTTGCCTATCCATGGTTTACTCTATCTCCTCTTGATCTTTCCTATCAGTATAAAACGACAACAAGGACTTTAATTTCAAAATGAAAACTTAACATAAGAGTCCCTCGTATCCAATCCACTGTGTGCAACATTTAGATTGATCATGCAACTGCCAAATATGATCTTATTTGCAATCCAAATGGATGAGAAAGTTGAGCTTGTCTCATCAATGACATTTGAGAGGTGCCCAAAAAATACCATGGGATACATTACAAATTGATGGCTTATAATAAAAAACTATAAACCCCATATTACTGGTCCTATTGAATTGGAGGCATCTTATCAAAATCCATGGAAAGCTCACATAATTGACTTGTCTTTTCAGTATCATGTGGCTCCTCAAACAACTTTAGAAAGATCAAAAAATGCAGTGACTTGATCCCTGTAGCTGAAAGTAAGGCATCACCCTTTTCATCAATTTGTGCTTCATAAATTTAATACCCTCTAGGTCACTCAACCAATTCAATTTATTTGCCATGTGGAAGAAAATTAATTTCTAAATCACTACAAATGGATTGCTATCCACATTTTAAAACTACAACATTTACAACATCATAATAGTGCAAAGCATGTCGGGCCCCATGTGGCCCGACTATAATTTTTTTTCATTTTGAAACAATTTTCACCCTGCAATGATCAAAGACAACTCTTGAGTGTATTTGAAGTAAAATTATAAACTAGGTTGCCATTAAAATATGCTTTCTGGCACATTTGGAAAATGGGCAAAACTGACCTAGTGGGTTCTGGAATCGTCCTGGGAAACTGGTCAAACGACCACGTGAAGTAATGAGAACTTGCAGACATGCAGAAATTTGACCTGAGAATACAGTGCATCAAACGGCCTGGATAAATCAATCATGAGGTGAAAGATATTAACCGGCAAAGTTGATCAATCATGCTTTTTTGAAACAACAGTTGTTCTGCACCAATTAAAACTAACTCAACTACTAATTTGTAAAAATAGTGAATAAACTCCTAGCAAGCTGCCATCAAACATAATGGAACATTAAGTTACCCTGAGCACATTTGCAAAAGGAATTTGATTGAAACATCACTGATCGAAAGTTATTAATGATCAAATTTGGCCTCTGAAATGTTGTCAAGAATGCATATGTGAAATTGAACAAACTGCATTCGGTTTCGATCTGCTAAAAATAGCAAATGAGATCATGAGGCTTTGAAAACTGACATGTGAGATGATCTTGATATGAAGAATACATAACAACATTCATTTTGACATGAAAATGAACTTGTTGCGAAAACCAAGCTCAAACAGGAAGCTGTTTCGCACAATAAACAGTCAACAAACAACATAACAATGTTAAAACCCTCTAGCTTCACTTTTTGAAACTCTGTCAAAGCTTATCGTGGGAAGATGAAAATTGACATGCCTTCTCACATAGGCCAATTGAGTATTTCTACAAATGGGTTTTGCACGACAATCATCAGGCTTCAAAATACAAGCCTCCAAAGTGGGTCAGTCAGGTAGACTTGTCAGGTGTACCTCTGAAAGTGCAGAGACAACTTTGAAATAGGCATCTCAAATTTGCCAAATTTGTGATTGCCATCAGTGGCTTCGACTGGGGATGTATGTTCCCTGTGGGCATAGCAAGATTCCGGATCTCTGGAGAGTAGACCAAAAGCTGAGTCCACCAGGTGTTCAAACTGCTTCTTTATTTAACTTTATTTTTGTTGACTTCATTTGATGACCCCAGGTCACCAAATGAAAAAAGGGCAATCAACTTCTACCTCTGTCAAATACAATTCTATGAAAATAGCTAATCTCCCTCAACTTATGCTTGCCTCTATCAAACCACAACAACACAGGTGACTGCATCTTTGCAAACAACAATACCAAACTACCCTTGTGCAAATGTGAACTTGCTCTTTGTTTAGCATTGTCATTAAGTGTCAAGCAAATCAGATATGTCACATCACTATCACTTTCTTCATTCTCTGATTTCATACCCAGTGGCATGATTTGAAAATAGTGATCAAGACCATATGAAAGCACAGTTTGATCACAATCATCCGCCTGATGAAACATGTTGGTATCTGCTAACAAAAAATCATTCACAACATCATCAACATGTTCACAATCACTATGCATCTGAAAGTCAGACATACTTTCAAAATGCTGATTATTATGTGGCAACAACTTATCACATAAATCACTCTCAAGCTGAAAACAACTTGCTTCAGTATTTTTCACATTGCCACATTCTATGAAAAGCTCTTCCAGCTGACAAAAATAGCACTCACATTTTGCCTTGTGGCTGGAATTGTTAACCTCAAACTAATTACTAGTTTGCATATCAGAATTAAAATTATCACAAGAGCTTACCAAAAGATCTTGCTCATCATGCAAACCGTCTCCAAGTGTATGCAAATAAATACACTCATGCATTAGCACACTTTGTGACTGTTCTTCCTCATGTTGGTATTGAGAGTCATCAGAGATTTCTGACTCATCATCATCTATAATCATATAATCATCCTCTGAACAGAAGGTATCAACCTCTTCAATATTACAAGTTTTCTCAACAACGAGCAATTTTGGTTCAGAAGAACAATCTGATTTCTCATTGAAATCAGCATTAACATCCACATGAAAAAACTCATGTCTAGGCTCATTCAAGTCAGCAAACAAAGACTTCTCCAAATCTGCATTACAATCTTCAATATTTGACTCATTGGATGTATACACCTCATGGTTATCTGCTACCTCAAACTCATCAAAAGAGATTTTTGAACTTGCATCAGTGTCCATATCTTCATACTCAACATACAGTGCATCATCACAATCAATTTATTGTTTGTCTTCATCCATATTATCATCATCATGATCAACTAGTTCATCATTGGAAAGAGAATCAGAGTCACTTGCATCATACCTTGCATCTTGAAGATCATCATCATTGTCAAAATCAATAGGGGTTGCACACAACAACTAAGAGTTGTCCTCATGTGCACATTTTCGATATCCTATGGTCAAAAGATTTGAAATTTGTTCACAACTCAATAGATCACTGTTTTGATCTATTGTTTCAACCACTTCCTCATTTTTACATTCACTTGACTTGGATGCAATATCAAATTGCAAATCAGGGCATATCAAAGTATCATCATCTTCCAACTTTGAGAATTTAGTAGGCTGATCATAAACTGGATCTCCCCAATCATAGGAGGTAGAATTGCTGACAACATTGTCAAAAGAAAAGTCATAACTAGTCATAGTGAATAAACTGTCCACTTCTCCCTTCTTACTTTCTTCTGAGTTGTCATAACAACAATCCACATCACTTTTCATTTCAACATCAGATTGGGTATCATCACTGAACTTGTCACTTGAATCCTCTTGAGGATAAACACAAATATCTTCACTTTCAAACTAAAAACCAAAAATGGTTTCCGCATTGTAGCTGCTTGTGGCTTGTCTTTCATACTGAAATTCATCACATTCCTCTTTATTTGCAGCTGACACACTAATGTTCTCAAGAGTATTCTCTGAATCAGCAAATTCCTTTATCTCATTATGAAGACTTGTGTCAAAGCTACACTCAACACTTGTAGGATTGACATAATTAATTGTATCATCATATTTCTAATCACCTGTCTCTTCTTCAAAGAGTAAATCCAACTCATATTCTTCTTCAGGTTCTTGGCTCGGCAGACTCAATTGCTGATTTGCAGTTGGGTAAATTTCTTCTATAAGTTGCTCATTAACAACTTCCTCATCATCTGATGATGCATTCTTCTCATTTTTTACCTTCTCAAGTATGCACTTATCTGAAAACATTTGATCATTTTTGTTCACACCACTGCTGATTTCATCAACATGTTTTCCCATAACTGAAGACAACAAACTTTGAACATATTCATTCCCCCGTTTCTCCAAACCATCCAAAATTGTGTAAGCCATCTGCATGCTCAGTATTTTAAAATCTTTTAATAGTGCACTAGATCCTTCTTCATAAGCTTCAAAGTACATATGAATAAATTTGGATGTACTAGGTCTAAAAATTTCTGGGATTAGTGACAAGGCAACATCAAATCTGTGACTGAAATCAACACTTGAATCTTCATTTTGTTTCTTGATTTGCTTTAACCTCATGACAAGGTCTGAGGGATCTCTTGCAAATTATTCTCTATAAGCAGCCACTAATTTATCCTAGCAAGGAAAGGACTTCTCAGGAATGCTTATATACCAATCCTGAGCTCTTGCTTCAAGAGATCTGACAAAAAATCTCATCCGCATATCCTAATCTTTGAATGAATGTTTCTCCATGAAGCTGGAAAAAATTTAAACATGTGCATCTCCTTCACATACGGTATACCCATCAAATCTAGGCATCTCCTTGTAAACTTGAGCTAACATACTTTTAGTTTCATAATCAACCCATGACAAATCTAATTGAGCATACAATGGGTCAAAGGAATTGACAATGGGTGCAATGACTTCATAAGTAGACACAGTTTGATGGTCTCTTGACCGGGCTTGTTGAAACAGCTGGTATCTTTCATCCATTTCTTTAAGTCCTCTTTCAAATACATCATTCCATTCAGGACTGAACCTAGGCTTATTAACTCTTGGGTTCTTACACTTTTGGGTATTAGATGCTTGAAGATTATTATACTTTTGACACTTCTTAACAAGCTGAATCAAAGTGTTCACTAGTATATCTACTTTATGTTGGTGATCCATGGATATTACAAATTAAGGCTCACTAATTGTGCATAATTATGAGCCTGAACACATGATGGACAACAAGGATAATTACTGACATAATGAAAACCTAGGCTTGAAAATTATGACAATACAAATGGATGGAAACCCCTAAGATACACAAATGCATTCTAACCATCTAAACTAGCAGATATTTGAGCACTAAACATAATTCTTTCAATGGAACTGCAATTACATTCAACAAATCCAACAAATGGAAGTTTCCAAAATTAAATTTACTATTCTTTCCCTTTGTCAGTGCTAACTCACTCAATAGGGAAGAAATTCTTTTTCTAAGAAGTTCAAATATGGTTTTCATACACAAGAGTCTTGAAAACCAAGAATGAGGAATACCTTGAAACTTTGCAGCTGCAGCAAATTGTCTTCCTGACTGGCAATATTTGTAGATCTGAAACTTTACTCAAACTTTTAACAAGTTCTATCAAATAGAGTCGCCACCTCTTTTCACAAAGGATTGAACTTCAAGCAGTATGAAGTTCTTTCACATGCAAAATTCTTTTGAGTTCCTTTCCACTAGCAGAGTACCACAGATTACAAAACTGTTTAGGTTCACTGCAAGAAATTCTTCTCCAGGGTTGAAATCCTTCAAACTTTGAACTAAAATTAGAATGAAAAAAAATAATATGACTCTATGCAATGACTCTTAAGGCTAGATTCTGCAATAAGATTTTTCTCAAATTCTCCCCAGTAGAGTCACCATTTTGTTGGTGACTCGGATGGGAAAATAGTTCAATAATGTGCAACCTCTGGTTACATAAATAATTCAACACTTTAACGACTCTATAACAGCACCGTCTGCAACCAAAACTTCTGAGTTCATCCCCAACAGAGTCGCCATTCTATTGGTGTTTAAAAATGCAACCCAACTAGGCTTTGAAATTCTCTAAGAGGTAGCCAACCTCTACATTAAAGAACCACAAAGGCTAGTGGCCAACTGACATCTCCTACACTTCTAGCTTTGCAGGACCAAGGTGGGTAAACCTAAACAATGCTCAAAACTTAATTCACTCATACACTGACATTGTTTTACAAAGTAGATAATTCCCAATGAAAACACACTAAGGGAAGCATTGAAAACCTCAAACTTGGCTAAATTCTTAGTAACTCAACCCTCTCTCAGCCATTGGAAAGCATGAAAAACAACAAGCTAAACAGTAAGATTAAAATGATTTTGCAATTATAAAATGTTTCTGAGATGCACAAACTGAAAAATAGATCAGTGCCAGTTTTGGGCCATGGAGTCAAACACATAAAATAAATTCCCCAATAAATAGTCTTCAACTAGTGGATTCAAATTTTTGATGCTTTGGATCAGCTGTTAGTGTCTTGCACCAACAATCCTTCTCTTGATATCAATTAGATTCTTCTTATCAAATCCCATCTACACACCTAAAATCACAATCACCTGCTCAAAGAATTTTAACCATTTCCTTGAAACAAAACAATGAACAAACAACACAATCTCATGAAACTTGAGATGATAAAATCAAAGACACTTTGTATTATTGAATTTATATAACTAAAAGTGTACAAATATGGAGACAATCTGATGACATTCATGAATGTGCAAACACCTTCATGATGTTAATTGCATAAATTGGCTGTATTTACTCATGAATTGATAAAATTACAGCTTACAGACTCAAACAATGACTCAGAATTTACAATTCTCTATCTACCCTACCCAATACCAAAACTCAGAACCTTTCCTCAGAACTTGTATAATGAGAGAATAATAGAAGATAGAGAAGAAGAGAAACAAATAGGAGCAGCCCTAAATTCTATCTAGTGATGCCATCTGGAAGCTCCATTTACCGTTGATCAATCTGAAAAGAATATCTTATCTTCTTCCTTTGCAGCAACAAACATATTCCCTCAAAAAAAACATTTTATCATCGTTGCACAGTAACTGGAAGCATGCCCATGTGGAGAATCTCCAAATTCACCCAGCTGGAAAATATCCTCTTTCCTGTGAAAATTCTGTTTCTGCCTTTTTACTTCACAATGTTGCACTTTATTTGCAATTTCCAGCCAATATAAAGTATTTAACTTTATAATGGAGCATTCATTTTAATTTCCACTATGATTTTGCATTATTTACCTCTCATAAATAGAATGATCTATTTAATGAAATCACTTTATCTCATAAGGCGAAATATTACCTGTGCCCTTCATTTTCATTTTAAAATGTTTTCCCAGAAAACATTTAAAATATTCCACAGTAAGAATATTTCTCCAGGTATATTTTCTCATTACCCGAGACATGTAAAATCCCACTAAAATTAATAGGGCAATATTAAAATATTTTCACCTATGCCTCCATTTAAAATTTCACCCTCGTGGGTAAAAATATTGTCATTTATATGAGCTGTCGTTCAAAAAATAGAAGGGAAACTTACTTTATCTCCTAATACTTAGCCAATTAAAAAAATGCAGTGGGCTCACCCTCTTTTAAATCTCAAACTATGTAACTTTTGAAAAAAAAATAAAAAAGGGCTCCCCCCGTGTATTCTCGCACACCTCGCAAGGATTTTGATGTTGTCATCAAAATCCCACGAGGTCAGCGAGAATGGCCCTAATTTCAATTTTTGCTTGGTTTGGGCATTCCCGGGCTTTGCATTTGTTCTTCCTTATTTGTGCCATTCACTTGATCTTCCCCTCCATTGACCTCACCTGTTGTTGCATTGTGCGCGCCTCCCATCCTCTTGCTGGTGGATGCGCCCTGTGCTTCCCATTTTCTACAAGCCGCTCCCCATACTGATCTCCTCCACATCATACGTTTGAGGTGTGGCCCCTTGTTGGCAGCCTTTTCCTTGTGTTGTGCGGGCCCTCTTCTCCATAGAGTCTCTTGATGCAATGTGTGGGTCTCCCTTCTAGCAGCGGGTTACTCACTTGCTCCATACATGGTACGGGCTTCCTAACCTCCTCCACATTGCCTCCATCGAGGCTTCCTTCTACTCGTGCACTTCACCTGGTTATCTCCTCCTCTTATGCAAAGCATCTTCCATTGCTAAGATGCGTGCACCATACCATGGTGACCTCCTCACATGGCATGGGCCTGTCTCATTTGGTCTTCTCCAAACTGATGTGTGCAAGCCCTGTGCTCTAACGTGCTCCCTTGTTGCATTTTCTTGAACGTTTCTAAAGTCATTTCAACAGATCATCATTTACCTATCCATGATTTACTCTATCTCCTCTTGATCTTTCCTATCAGTACAAAACGACAACAAGGACTTTAATTTCAAAATGAAAACTTAACATAAGAGTCCCTCGTATCCAATCCACTGTGTGCAACATTTAGATTGACCATGCAACTGCCAAATATGATCTTATTTGCAATCCAAATGGATGAGAAAGTTGAGCTTGTCTCATCAATGACATTTGAGAGGTGCCAAAAAAATACCATGGGATACATTACAAACTGATGGCTTATAATAAAAAACTATAAACCCCATATTACTGGTCCTATTGAATTGGAGGCATCTTATCAAAATCCATGGAAAGTGTAACATTAGAATAAATATGTGGATAAGATCTACAACTAGAATGAACAATATTAATCCTAATCTAAATCA
Source organism: Sequoiadendron giganteum (assembly GCA_007115665.2). NCBI lineage: Eukaryota > Viridiplantae > Streptophyta > Pinopsida > Cupressales > Cupressaceae > Sequoiadendron > Sequoiadendron giganteum. Next base: position 317,297,345 of record CM021109.1, read on the forward strand.
AAACTAATCTAAAATCAAACAATAAAGAATGAATATGAAAACATGATAAAAACTAAACAAACTGAATTGATCTCACCGAATATGTATTCACCCTTTCAAATTAACTCTATTGCTCTTCTCCATTTTTCCTTTTTAGTATTCTTGCCCTCATATTTCTTTGTTTGAATGCAAGTATAGTTGTGTTGAATGTCTAAGCAAAATATTGAAGAATAGTTTCTCTTCTCAAAAGTGTATGATTTCGGGAGGAGGAATAATGATTGTGATAGACCATTTTATAGATTTTATGTTTTCGAACGATCGGCTCAAATTGAAAGAGAGATCGACGGATGAGATTGATGAATGCCATGCGATGTGAGTTCTGTCTCAAATAGAACGTGAGTTAAAACATGAGTCAGGAAAGACTAAAAATAGAACAAGATCTTAATCTTCGGTTAAGAATCTTCGAAAATAGAAGAAATAGACTTTGAATGTCAAAGACAAAGTCAGAAATCAAAGAGGAGGAATTCGAATGCATAATTAAATTAATTAATTAAATAAAAGATATTTAATTAATAAATGCATACATGCATATGAGTTAGAACTAGTTAATCGACTAGTTGTGACAGAGAGTTCTCTCTTAGAGTTAAACTAGTGTTTGAACTCAAGAGATAACTGAATGATGGAAGAATGTGACATAATTATTTAAATAATGAATTAAATGTTACTTTAATTCAACATTCGAAAATAAGACTTTAATTAAATAAATAAAGTAATTTATTTAATTTGACTGTTTGGAAAGGATAAATATGAATAATTAAATAATAAATATTTAATTATAGATAAAAGGGGTTAAATGAATAATTAAATAAAGATATTTAATTATAGTTAGAAAAGTATGATAAAGGGGGAATTAAATAATAAATTATTTAATTGATAGATAAAGGGGGAATTAAATAATTAGTTCACAACATAATTAAAAAATTATGATTTATTTAATTAATTAAGTTGAATAAAGGATGATTATGAATTAATGAATTAATTAAAAAGGGTATTTAATTAATATGTGTTAGAAAGGTAATTAAATAATAAACATTATTTAATCATGACAATAAACTATAGAAAATTATGTTGAAATGTGTACTTGCAGGCCTAGACCAATTTTCGGTATCTACAGAAAGCTCACATAATTGACTTGTCTTTTCATTATCATGTGGCTCCTCAAACAACTTTAGAACGATCAAAAAATGCAGTGACTTGATCCTTGTAACTGAAAGTAAGGCATCACCCTTTTCATCAATTTGTGCTTCATAACTTTAATACCCTCTGGGTCACTCAACCAATTCAAGTTATTTTCCATGTGGAAGAAAATTAATTTCTAAATCACTACAAATGGATTGCTATCCACATTTTAAAACTGCAACATTTACAACATCATAATAGTGCAAAGCATGTCGGGCACCATGTGGCCCGACCATTAGACATAGTGGAAAATTAAGATACTATGAGCACTTGTGGAAAAGGAATTTGCTTGAAACATCACTGATCAAAAGTTATTAATGATCAAATTTGGCCTCTCTGAAATGTTGTTAGGAATGCAGAAGTGAAACTGAACAAACTGCATTCGGTTTCTATCTGCTAAAAATAGAAAATCAGATCATGAGGCTCTGAAAACTAACATGTGAGATCATCTTGATACGAAGAATACATAACAACATTCCTTTTGACATGACAGTGAACTGGTTGTGAATACCAAGCTCAAACAGGAAGCTGTCTCGCACAATCAAACAGTCAGCAAACAACAAAACAGTGTCAAAACCCTCCAGCTTCACTTTTTGAAACTCTGTCAAAACTTATCGTGAGAAGCTGAAAATTGACATGCCTGCTCACATAGGTTAATTGAGTATGTTTGTAAATGGGTTTTGCATGACAATCATCAGGCTTCAAAATACAAGCCTCCAAAGTGGGTCAGTTAGGTAGACTTGTTAGGTGCACCTCTGAAAGTGCAAAGACAAAATTTTGAAATAGGCATCTCAAATTTGCAAAATTTTAGAGTGCCATCAAGATCATTTGCATTTGTTTTCAAAAATTTATCACTCTCACAATTTTACTGTAATTCACAGTCAGAGCATTTGGGGTCGACTTGGTCTAGATTTCTTAGTGTGGCCCTATTCCAAAATTTGTGGAGCTTAATGAGACACCTTATAAGTATTTTGGTTCCAATGGGATCTATCTTGGAGATTCGTAATTCATTTTATTTTGTAAAGGATTATCTTTTATGTTTTAAGGCCGACCTTCATGTGTGATCATTCATCAGGTTTTGTAAACCCTTGAGGTCGACATGGACCTTTTTTGGAGTTGGAGAATCATATTTAAGATCATTCTTAACTCATTTTAATTCAATATTCAATATTTGTATAGATAGTTCACAATTTAGTATGATCAATTATCTGAATAAGGCCGTTGGCTAGTTGTAATGTTGAATGTCCTTGTGACATGCCTATGAGCCCCGGTGATTCACACATGAGGTATATGTTGCATGTAAGATCACCAATTTAATAAAGAATCATATTTGTAGAATAATTTCTTGTGTTATTTCCTCTACGTTGACTCTAAGCTGTACGGTTTGGAATCTTCTTTCTGAACCCTCCATTTGTGACTACGCCAACAAGACAAATGAGAGGGTGGGGGGGTGAATCAGATGTACATTAAAACATCAAAACCCTCATTAACATTCAAATCTACATTAGTCCTTAAATCCTTAACAACCATTGGATCCTTACCATGCATTAGCAAAATGTAAAAAATGAGAAATAGTAATGCAAACACATTCAAACACATTCAAACACCAGATTTACATGGAAAACTCTAGAAGGAAAAAAGCATAGTGAGGATTAGCTCACAATATAAAGTAATTGCAACATTGAATACAATAGGCTCACTATTAGAGCGCTCAATGCTCAAAAGAAAAAAAGGGCTCACTGCCAAATTAGAAAGAAGAAGAAAGAAGAATGTTACAATGAGAAATCCATCTAAAAGCAACAAAAAGATCCACCACTACTTCACTAGAAAATTCACACTCTCTCTATAGAATGTAGACACCTTTTTTTCACTACTTCTAGTAGTCTTAAGAATTAAAGCTCACATTGAATTTCATATTTTTGAACTTCACATCTATGCACTTCACATCACACACTTCACTTCAGCAACTCAGCACTCATATATACCATCTTCAACCTTGAAAATAATTCACAAGGTCAACTATGCACCTCAACTATGGAAATTCAAATTAGGTCAGCACCAAAATATTCCCGTAGTGGAAATGAATGAAAGAAAACCACAATAGACCTTAACTTGGACCCAAATCCACTCATACATGCTACACCATGCTTCCAAAAACACCGAAGCATATCCTAAATTAGTGTAAACACCCAAGGTCGGCTAAACCTATGTTCACAGCATTAAACAATTAAGTACACACATCCTTTGATCTAAATATGACTCACATACAACATACATCAGTTGAACACAATCTAGAATATTTCATCAAAGCCTTGAAATATAATAACTCCTTCACAACATCATACACCAGAGGAACATATTCATCCTGCACAACCAAATAACCTTCCACAAAATGCAACATCTGAATCCACTCTTGCAGAGCACTAAAAAACAAACAACTTAGAATGAAGATATATATGAGAAATATAAGCACACTCTTAGATCAGCATGAATAGAAACCAGACTACAAAGAAATATGGAGAAAAAAAATTTCTTCCAGACAACATTGCTTTCACAGTTCACACAATGGTGAACACAAATTTCTCTGCACAACGATCCAGAACCTGAAACTTTTGATATAACACCTCTAAACACTTCTAATAAATATTTCTAAACTGAACAAATAGATCTTCAACCATGAAGAAATATAGAGAAAAAAATTGAACACCACTCTATTGTACTAAAAACTCTTCACTACATTGTTTCCTCTTTTATTCAAATTTTCTCAAAAGAACTTGGAAACCAAGCACCACTAATTCAGACTCATCACTTAGAATACTTATACAACATCTCAACCACACAAGAGGTTGAACATCACCAACACATTCTCATTAAAGCAACACTAGAGGTTGACATCAATGATATTACTAATGAAAATATAATGCAACCAATCAAAGCATCTTCAGAGACCTATTGACATTAATGCAACAACAAAGAACTATTGACATCAATGAAAACACACAACTTGATCATACTTCCAAAAACATCCCCCTTTGTCATTGATGGTAACAAATGGAAAAACCATCAAAAACAATAATAGCTCTGATCACCAACTCATATACTGCACCTCAGTACACACTACTCCCCTTACACAAGAATGAACTCTTTCCAACACTTCCTCTTTCTCCTAACTTCTCTCATCCTTACTTCATAAGTTTTTTCAGTTAGCTCTCTCTCCAAATCTCTCCCCATTTGATACCAATGGAAAACGGTGGCACACTTGTATCTTTCCCCCTTTGACATCAATCACACATACTCTCTCTCCCTAAAGGAAACACCTATAAGGGACAACAACTGCTCTACAATTTGATTTCCTTTTACTTCATTTTGTTTTCTTCACACCTTCTCTGCACACTAAACACCATACTTCACCAACTAGAAACCACTGCATATATCCACACAATGACAACACTTACTCCTCCTGACTACAATAACCAATAATTCTACTACCTACTCCCCTTGAGAGGTAGCCACTAACATCAATCCATAACAAGGAAGGAATCTTGAGATCCATTAGAATGATGCATATCCTTATGCATCTAATTTAAATAAGGAGTGGAAATAACCCCCAACTTCTCTCAGAGATAGTCAAAAGTATCCTTAGGAAAGAGCCTTCATGAAGATATATGAAACTTGATCCTTGATAGGCACATACTCCAACTTCACCTCATTCTTTGCAACTTTCTCTCTCAAAAAGTGATACCAAATTAAAATATGATTTATCCTTGAATACATTATCAGATTCTTTGAAATATTAATAACACTTGTATTATCACATAAGATAGAAACAGGTTCATCATATACTACTCTAATATCCTTCAAATTCTACTTCATCTATAAAACATTTGTGCAAGATGATGTTGCAACAATGCATTTTTCCTTTGCAATAGATAATGACACTGAATCTTGCTTCTTGCTTATCTAAGACACAACCCGTTTCGAAGAAAGAATGCACCACCACTTGCACTTTTTTTCATGCACACAACTTTCCCAATCACTATTTGTATAATCACTTAGAAAGAAATTAGTATCATTTGGATACCACAAACCATGTTCTAGAGTTCCTTTTAAGTATCTAAATATCATATTTAATGTTGTCATATGTGACTCTTTAGGATCTTGAAATCTAGTCATAAGAAAAACTACATGCATAATATCTGGTCTAGTAGTAGTTATATATAGCAATCCTCAAATCATTGATCTTTACCTTCTCTGATCAACCTTAGGAGATTCATAATTCTTTCTCAACTTGAAACCAGTGACCATTGGAATACATACCAATTTAGATTCTTCCATCCCAAACCTTTACAAACATTTCTTGACATACTTGGATTGTGAAATAAATATCCATTTCTTTGTTTGAATAAATTGAAGTCCAATGAAGAAATTCATCTCCCCAAACATAGACATCTCAAACTCTTTCAACATCTCTTCTGTAAATATCTTGTACATACTTTCATTACCTCCAAAGATTATGTCATCAACATACACAACCACAATCAAGATTTGATCTTTTTTAACTTTGAAATAAAAATTAATATATGTGGTACCTTTATTGAATCCTTTATGCAACAAGTACCTATATAATCTTGCATACCAAGCTCTAGGAGCTTTCTTGAGTCCATATAATTCCTTATTCAATCAACAAACCATATCAAGATTATTTGATAACTAAAAGCCTTCTGGTTGTTCAATATAAACTTCTTCTTCCAACTCACCATTCAAAAATGCAGACTTCACATCAATATGATAGACATTGAAATCCTTATGTGCTGTAAAAACCAAAAACATTCTAATAGCTTCCATTCTTGCCATGAAATAAAATTTCACTTCAAATTCTATTTCTTCTACTTATGAGTAGCCTTTACACACAAGTCTTGCCTTGTTTCTTACCACTTCTCCACTCTCATTCAGATTTTTCCAGAATACCCACTAAGTTCCAATCACGTTCTTGTTTTTTGGTCTTGGGACAAGCTCCCAAGTTTGATTCTTCTTTATTTGCATGAATTCTTCCTCCATAGTGTTTTTTGGTGTTTCTGCACATCAACAACTCAGACAGAATAAAATTTATCCTATCTCTCTTGAAAAGTTGATCTCTATGAACAAAGAGATAACCCCAAGGTCTCACGGGTGTCAGGTCATGACAATGCAGTAGAAAAAACTCAGTGATAAAATGTGAAAATTTTGGTAATCACAAGGGGTCTTACGTACAAATGATGGAAGCTCTAAACTCATTAGATTTTAAGATATGGTGATGCTCAAATTTCTAGTTCTAACCATATAACAAAGAAACAACAAAAGATGAGGGTTTCAAAAGTCCTAATGTTAACAATACTTCTAAGATTAACCATGCAAGTGATGAAATACATGGAATGGACCAATCCCTTAAACTAATTTTTGTTCGACCCAGACTATACCTACAATCTTGTAGAAAATAGTGCAATCTTCTAAGGTGCTAAATATTTTCAGGCTGTGGGCATTCATTCAATAAGATTGAATGAATATCTATAGTTGAACTAAGCACATGAATATGGGGTTCATGTTGAACTTGCACATCATTCCCATAATCAAGAAGCTGCCCAAGATATGAACTAGGGATTTCTATAACACTCCAAGCATTAAATCACAAACATTACTAACTAAACCTAAGATGTATTAAAACATTTCTAAGTGGTTTGAAAGATAGAAAAAGGAACATGCAAGATTATTCAATGAAAAGGGGGCACTAGTCATAACACAATGTCTACACTTTGTATTAAATCATCATATTAGCCAAAATTCTGGTATGTTACAACACTTGCTTGAAATGTGACAACTAACTTCTAGTCTTCTAATATGCCACTCTACTGCTAACTGTAATGATTACAAGTCCTCTGACTTAGACTGCTAATCCAAATCCTAACCCAACCAATTCCAACCTAACCTTTATAAATGAGGCAGAGTGCCATACTTATAGAAAAATAGGCCCACACAAAATAGAGCTAGGGTTACAAGGAAGCTCGACAACACATCAAACTGACCTCGATAGCCAACAATAACCCGCTGTCAAGAAATGAATGCAGCAAGGACCCTCATCAGATCGAATTGTGACTGCACAAGGTCAGGGGAACAGATCCTCGAGCCACACCCACCAAAGACTTCACCCGTGTGAACATCCACGTGCGTGAAAATACCAGCAGGAGCATGAGCCACCGATCGGACCTGAGCTAGGAAAATGAACGGCTCAGATTGAACAACACCAGGTTGAGCCCCTTCAGATCACACCTGCCAGTCATTAATGGCCACCAACCAAATCGGCCTTGTGTGTGAGAGTGGGTTTCATGACAGTAGCTGCAAAGTGTACTTGACTGCACCTACAAATCATGCCAAATCTTCAAAGTACACCCAAAACTCTCAGCTTGATCCAACCTACAATCAAACGAGCCACCACTAATGCCCAGTACACCATCAGAATCCAAGTAGGTCCATTAGAGTTCCTAAGGCAAGAAAATCAAGCATAAACCCAGGTGGAGGCAGAACTAGAGATAGGTGAAGGTAGAGCCACGAGAAAAATAGGAACAAAGAGCCAATATAGGAGGAGGCATTGGTGGAATGAGAAAGGAAGGGAAATAGGCAGGGGCGGAGAAAAAAACAACCCCCGGTGGAAGCGAAGGCGGAATGGGAACCAAAAAGGGAACCAAAGGGGAACAAGCGGGGGCGAAACCAAAGAAAAAACCAACCCTGATGGAAGTGGAGGCGGAACGGGAACCAAAATGGGAACCAAAGGGGAACAAGCGGGGGTAGAACCAAAGACAAAACCAACCCCAATGGAAGCAGAGGCAGAATGGGAATGGGAAAGAAACCTTGAACTTTGTCAAAGTTCAAAGCCAAATTCCATCTCGGTCCTGACATCGACAAAATGATAGAAAAGCAAACCAAAGAAAATCTAAGGGTGGAGAACCAACCCGAAGGCCGAAGACAAACAAAATAATCGAAAAACGAGAACGTGAGAGGCGGAGCCAGAACGGGAACGAAGATGAAATCGAGAACTTAGCCAAAGTTCAAAGTTTGGATCCATCCTGGTTTCGCCTCCGACAAGTGAAGGAAAAAGTGAAGCAAAGAAATAATTAAGGGAGGAAAACCAACCCTTAGGACAAAAATAAACAAAACAAAGAAGGAAGAAAAAGAGCAAGAAGGAAGCGGAGCCAGAACGAGAATGAAGATGGAACCAAGAACTTAGCCAAAGTTCAAATTTCAGGCTCATCCCAGTTCTGCCTCCGACAGAAAAAAGGAAAAAAGGAAAACAAGGGAAAGTGAAGGGAGAAAACCAACCCCGATGGACCCAAACAAAAACACCAAGGGAGAAAACAAAAGGCAAAAGAAGACCACCCCAAAGAGGACATCTGTAAGACCTCAAAACACCAGGAACTCAACATAAAGGCACCCCCCAACCAAGGCAAGCACCAAAGACCAAAACCCCAAGATTTTCAAAGATAAGCACAAAGAGGGGGCAAGCCACAGAAATAGGCCAAAAGGGTAGGCCAAGAGAGGGTCCCCCACTTTCAGTGGGGCGTGTGTGCAAAATTGCATAGCAAATGGTGACTCCATTGGGGAAATGCTCCAGAGCATTTTGATGAAAAACTGGCATCATGAACTCAGAATCCCTGGTTTCATACGGAGCATCAGGTTACAAATAGACAAGGTTTCATAAATCACTAACAAGCCAACCTTTCCTGTACCAGGGTCAAAGTGTGTGCATATGCATTCATTTTACTTTCCTAAGTTGCAGCAAGGACCAAATTCAGTCTGACAAGGCTACCTAAGGATTCTAACTCCAAAAGCATCTTGGATAGAGCCTCACTGCTTGTCAGGAATCCATAGCCTCAGTGAGGTTATCACTGTGACCCTCCCTAGAATAGCTCTACTACCAGCCAAGCATCCATAGCCCTGATAGAGATACTAGGATACCCTTGAAAAGGTGAAAATTTTTTATTTTCAATATTTTCTTTTCTTTTGATATTCTCTTTTGAGATTTTCTTTTAAAGCTTTACTTTCACCGTGCAGGTAATGAAGGCCACACTCAAGGATGAGAACCACAGTGGAACTAGAGCAAAATTTAAGATTTTTCACCCAGTCATACCTCCTAAAAACCATATGCAACCTCAGAATTCTTAAGATTTATGTGAAGATACAAGACCCAAATGCATTCTAGAATTCAACTTAGTCAAGTGACACTTACTCCCAACCCATGCAACATCAAATGAAGGAAATCCACCAATTTGAATGACTCCAAAAAAATGATAAGAGTTTGTAAAAGAAATCCCAGAGCAGATCTAGACAAGTAGCCGGTTATAAAAATGCAAAAATCCAAAATGAAAGTAGGACAACCCCACGAAGCAACGCAACAGGACAGTAGGAAAAAACCAACCCCAAGCAGACCAAAGCAAACCAAAACTAGAGCAACAAACAAACAGAGAAAAAACCGAAAGAAACTCAAACCAAAAGAAACAAGCAAAACAACGAAAAGGAAACCTAATCTACTTATGTACAAGGACAGAGTTGAGAACAACTCAAGACTTAAAATAGTGCTTCAAATACTGCCCATTGATAGGCAGTGGGACATCTCCTCCAGTGAGGGTTTTCAAATGGAAGGCATTATCTCCCAAGATCTCTGCAATCTAATAAGGGCCGAGCCAAAGTTTGTCAAATTTTCCATTCTCCCTCTTTTTGTCATGGGCTTTATCCTAGTAGAGAACCAAGTCAGAGATTCTAAAGGATTTCACCTTGGCTCTCCTATCAAACCATCTTTTCACTATACCCTGATGTTTGGCAAAGTTTTCTAGGGCTTCATCTCTTCTCTCTTCAAGGTGCAACAATTCAGTCAAGCGAGCTTCATGCTTGTCCTCCCCATCATAATATTCATTGATGAATTACAGGGTAGGGATCTTCAATTGGATGGGAAAGATAGGTTCCAAGCCATACACTAAGTGATAAGGAGAGGTTCCTAAGGATGTTTTCTATCTAGTGCGGTCTGCCCAAAGAGAAAATCTGAGCTAGGTATGCCAATCCTTGGGATTCTCTTCTAGTAGTTTCCAAATGACTCTCAATAGGTTTTTATTGGAAGACTGAGCCAAACCATTCCCCTTTGGATAGTAATTGGATGCAAATTTTATGGAAATTCCATGATCATAAGCCCAGTTAGAAAAATTTAATGATGTGAAGGAAAAACCATTGTCACAAACTACAACTAATGGACAACCAAAGCGGTTAATGATACCGGATTCCATGAAATTGATTACTACTTCAGAAGTACATTGTTTGCATGTAAGAGCTTCAGTCCACCTAGTAAAATAATCAGTTATGGTAAGAATATACCTGTGGCCTGTAGATGAAGATGGGTTGATTGGACCAATGAAGTCCATTCCCCATTGTGCAAATGGTTTTACCTCTATGACATGCTGAAGTGGAAGAGCTGCACACCTCTCCCTGCTTGTTGCAGTTTGACACACATGGAAAGTCCTCACATGGTGATGTGTTTCCTTGAACAAGGTAGGCCAATAATAGCTTGCCCTCAGAATTTGATTTGCAGTGGAAGGTGTTGAACCATGGCCTATGCCATATTTATCATGAAATTCAGTCATCACTCTCCCTGCCTCTTCCTTTCCTAGGAATCTCAAGTAGACACCTTCATGATTTATCTTCTATAGGACAGCTCCCTTCATCATAAAACTACCACTCTTCAAACATAGAGCCCTCCTTTGCACTAAATTAAGGTGTTTGGGACATTGCTGATTCAACAAGTAGTAGATTTGATTCCTTCATCATTGTTCTTTCTACTTCTTGAACAATCATATTCTTTCTTTCCACAACTCCATTCTACCGATGAGTCCTAGGGATTGATAAATGCCTCTTTGTTCCATGATCTTCAAAAAAGTGTTAAACTCATTGGAGGTGAACTCTCCACCTCCATCAAAACTCAAACATTTGATATTCATATCCATTTTATTCTCTACCATAACTTTGAATACCTTAAACTTATCTAAAGCTTCCGATCTTTCTTTAATAAAAGTAATCCAAGTCATTTTAAAATAATAATCAATTAATAACATGAAATACCTATCACCTTGAATTTTTTTGATTCTTGTAGGTCCACAAATATCTATATGCACCAACTCTAAATGACTAGTAGTAGATTTTTCTTTGAATTTGAAATTCTTTCTATTTTGCTTCCCAATCTGACATTTCTTGCAAAAAAAATTAATAGGCTTTGATATCTTCAAAAGATCTCTCATAGCTTGATTTGAACTAAACCTCACTATGATATGAAAATTGATGTGACACATTCTTTTATGCCATAGCCAACTTTCATTAATTAGAGTCATAAAACATTGACCATTTGCACCCATAACCTGATAAACATTTTCATCTATCCTTCTTCCTACTCCAACCACAGTTCTAGAGCCTTTTCTAATGTCATAACCATTATCCTAAAAAACAATATTATATCATTTTCTACACATTTTTCCTACACTCAAAAGGTTATTCCGTAGACCCTTAACATAAATAACACCATCTATATTATTATTTCCATCAAAACTAATTGAACCTTTTCCACATATATTAGTATATGTATCATCACCAAACTTAACTAAGCCACCTTCAAACTTCTCAAGCTTAAAAAGTTTACTCTTATTATCTGTCATGTGATTTGAGCATTGACTGTTAATGATCCAATTATTCTTCTCTTCTCTAGCATGAAAATTGGTCACCATTGCTCCTTCAATGTTATTATCTGCTTCAGAAGTACTTTCCTTCATACATATCTCAGACTTAGTAGAATTAGTTCAAAAATTTAGAACCATGAACAAGCATTCATCATCTTCATCATCAGATATACTAGCATCTTCTCTAAAACAATAAATTTTCTTAATTGATTTACCTTTATTCTCCTTTGGTATATCTCTTGAAGCTTTGATAGGACATCTTGAAGCATATTCCCTTTTTCAATTTCCTCATAAAATTTGATTCTAGCTCATTAAGTTCATCTAGATTAGATTCCTCATTCTTCTCTACTTTGCTAACTTTAAAAGCAGTCTTCTTTTTTAAATCACTTGAACCAAAGTCTCTCAATTCAAAAGCGGTTAAAGTACAAAACAACTGATCTCTAGAATACTAATCTAAAATTTGGAATTCTTCAATAGAAGAAACCTTATGACTATAATCTCTAGTAATACTTATTAATACCTTCTTTACGACCTCTTCTTCTTCAAAATTTCCTCCAAGGCCTCTGATGGAATTGACAACATCATCCACTCTATGCATGTAGCATGTAATATCTTCATATTTTGTCATCCTTAAGGTCTCAAATTTAGTCTTTAGATTCTGCATCTTTGCTTACTTTATTTTATCATCTCCTTCATAGATACTTTCCAACTTTATCCAAATTTCACCAGCAGTTTTGAGACTCATAACTTTCACAAGTTCTAGATTAGAAAGACCACTCAAAAGAGCATACCTTGCTTTACCATTATTATCATATTCCTTGATCTCATAATTAATACTCAAACCATTTATAGGAATTGTATATCTAGTTTCAATAGACTTCCAAACTCCAAATCCTAGAGAAATGAGAAAACCTTCCATTATGATCTTCCAAAATATATAATTAGATCCATCAAACAAAGGAGCCTCCTTGTGCACCATCCCAGATCTACCTTAAGCATTTAAGCTTTCTTCTAAGGAACCTTTCTTTGATACCAATTGTTGAATGCACACGACAACTGAGAGGGGGTGAATTGGTTGTACATTAATAAAACATCAAAACCCTCATTAACATTCAAATATGCATTAGCCCTTAAATACTTAACAACCATTAGACTCTTATCATGCATTAGCAGAATGTAAACATGAGAAACAATAATTCAAACACATTCAAACACATGAGAACATCAGATTTACGTGGAAAAACCAAGAAGGGAAAAACCATGGTTAGGATTAGCTCGCAATATAAATTAATTGAAATACTAAATACAATTGGCTCACTACTAGATTTCTCACTACCCAAAAGAAAAGAAGGGATCACTACCAATGGCTCACTAACAGATTAAAAAGAAGAAGAAAGAAGAATGTTATTGTGACCAATGACATAGTGAAGGCTAACTACACCTGATCTATATACAATTGAGGAATATTTAACCCACTAACCATCAATCCCAATAAGATCATTCATTGTGAACAAAGAAAATGAAGCCATTAAAACTAAAATTCTAAATCATGAAAGCTTGAAAAACCTCTAATCTAAGACATTTAAACTTATCCTATTGGGGGAGTGGTTCCACATTGATGTGAAATGGAGACCCTTTCCCAATCCCTTGGATAATGAGCTTGTTTTAATCGATTCTATTGAAGAGAATCGATGAAACCAATGAAAGATGTGTATTAAAACATGAATAAAAGCTAAATGAATATGATGCAAGATATTTTAACATGATTTATGCTAAGATGATTGATATGGGTGTATGCAAATCTACTCTAAATGTATGCAAGCTTAAAAATATTAAAATCCTAATTAACAAATAAGCTAAATGTATGCATCTATATTATCATGGAAACATTAATGCAAGCTAAGCTAATATGCAAGTGAATAAATCTAAAATTATGTTAAATATGAGTGCAAGTGTAATTGATTTTAACAACATAAGTTTGATGTTAACAGATGGATCCATTTGTCTCCAAATAGTGACCTATTTATACAAAAGAAAATGAAAAATGAAGTGCTAAGATTGAAAAAGCTAATCAATGGTCAAAAAGGAAAGAAGATGGAGGCATGGATCATGGATTCTCATCAAGGGATGCAAATCAATGATGTGATTTAATCAAGTGTTCTCATTCCTTCAAACAAACACACTTTTAACATGTACAAGAGGTCACAAGTTAACTTGCACAAGAAGGTTTGAATTAAATTACACATGAAGTTAAGTGAGAATATACCCCTTTTCAAACGAGTGAGGAGAAATAATATTCTCATGGGTGAGGAAATAGATATTTTCCAAATTAAAACAAAGTTTAATTGTGAAAAAGGGGAAGGAATATTCCCCTTTTGAAGGAATGTACAAAGGTGGAATATTCCCTTGCAAGTGGGGGGATTAGATAAATTAGTAATTGACAATTAAATAAAGGTTTAGTTATGCAATTAGGGGAATTTCATGATATTCATTAAATGAATTATTTAATGAAAAGGGGGATAGTGATATGATATTTAATTAAATAACTTAGGTTTAATTAAATAAGAGGACTTAGAGATTTAAATTAAATAATTAGATTTATTTAATTTAATAGGACGAAGTGTTAACATGAAACATGATGAATTAACCTAATTAGGTCAATTAGATTAATAGATGAAAATGAGACATTTAATTAAATAATTAGGCTTACTTAATTAAACAAGCAAAAAGAGGATGGATTTGAGGATGAAATGATGTTAGTTAGCCAATGTGATCCATCAAGACATTTTTAGTTGTCTACATTTTGTCCCTCTTTGAAGCAATTGACTCGTTGCATTGGTTCAAAGACTGATGCTAATTTTGATGTTGATTTTGATGCTGATGATGATGCAAAAACAAATATTGATGTTCTCTTTGAGATGTTGATAGCCAAGCTAAAGTTGATTTATCTAATTGACTGATTGATGACATTGTTGAGGATTCACAACAATGCAAGGATTTTGTCGAATAACACGAGGATTGGTAGGGAAAGATATAGCCCAATGATGGTTGATTTGATAGATTTGATCAAGATTTGCTAGCAAGGATAGGGACAAAGTTCGTTAGATGATTTGATATTGATATGATCAAAATATGGTTGGTTTCCCCTTTGAGAAATCGATTGGGGAATAAAGTGTTCCAATTGGGCTCACTATAGGTGAAAATTAGACTTATGCTTGAGATGCTTGAGATTGCTTTTGAATCAAAGAGCTGAAATTTTTTAGATTGTTGAGTTGAAGATGATATAGATGCCTCACTATGCCCCAGTAGAAGAGAGATTGTTGTTGTGCTAGCTCAAATATTGATGTAGAGAGATTTCCAGATGTATAGATAGTCATCAACTATGGGAAACCACATGTATATTTTTATATATCACATATATTCGATACTTTGATAGAATTGTTAGTAAAAATAGACAAATAAGAAAAATAAGATGGATGGATTGACCATTGATTTTGAAAGATTGATTCCTTCAAAAGATCCAATAAGTCTATTATCGACCTAGACTTTAGTAGAGATGGTGATGCATGATGATGATGATGATAATTTCTCATATCTTGGGATTGGTATTTTTTGTCATTCCTTATTGTTTGATATAACACATAGAAACGATGCATCAAGGTATTGATAACCAGGATGGCGTTGTTTCTAGTGTAATGGAATTTTAATCTACAAACAAATAGGATAGTTCTTGTTCACATCTTGATATACAAAAACCTCATTGGAATGTAATTTAGTAGTTCAAAATATATTGGACCAAAGCATACACAATAGTCAACAATGTACTCCAAATAACTTCCCTACACACAACTAAGCAAGTATGCGCCAAGATTATTTTACAAGAATATCCACAAACACAGTAAATGAAAGATAATGATCGATGCCCCATTCCTTTCTCTCTAAATCATTTTGATAGACATCATCAAGAGGTCCTCAGAATGGGTCATTAAGATAAATTAGAAGAAAAAGATCATAGATAAATAGTCAGTGTTATATATATCTCTTGCTAGTTTAATATATCTAAAGTGATTTCTGATACTGATGTCCATCATAGGAAGGATACATCCTAGGAAATTTTGATCATGTGTTTTGATTAGGATGAGGTTTATGACAAGCCGTTGATACAAACTTTATTGATGCATTTACCTATGATCTAGAATTTAGATTTTGATACTTAGGTTCTCACTTTACGACTTGCTACAATTGCTTTCTACTTGCCTCACCAAAGGTTGAAGGTGACACTTGATTTATTATGGGTGGAGGTTTATTATAGGTGAAAGCGAGATGGGATGGATGGTTATTGGTTTATTTGGATTATTTCAATGTTTTTGGTATTTCAAAAATGTTTTGAGGTTGTTTTTGGTTTTTTCAGAAGTTTATATGAATGTTTAGGTTTTCAATTATTTGAGGTTGTTTAGGTCTTTTTGAATGTTTTCCAATGTTTTTAATTTTTCCTTTACAATTTTGTGAATGTTTTTGGACTTTAGCTGTATAGGATTTTGATGTTTTTGGATTTTTTGATGAATATTTTATGAATGTTTTTAGGATTTTCAATGAAATTTGAGGCAAAAAATACCTAGATCATGATGTCGATGTCATGTTGTAAGATAAAAGACATGGATTAAGAGCTATTTGAAAACAAGAGTGAAGGAATCTGCTCCAAGTGTCTAACAATTCTTCAAAATGTAATGGATAAACAAGATAGGTAATGTATAACCAAGATAGGTAATGTATATGCAAAAAGTTTGATAGAGTTTTAGCATGCTAGATATAGCCTATGTGACTTCATGAGATTAAATTGTAAAGATCATGTCAAAAAATTTCCATGAGGAGAGTTGAAGTATACGTTGAATCTTTGTCAAGATCAAGATAAAATGAAATATCTGGATAAAAGCTAGATTTGGATAGATGGAGGGAACATTAGATTTATCATGACAAGGGTGAGATGCTTCTATCTGAGAAGGATCATATAGATGCTTGATTCTACTCATGATTCCTATTTAGCAATTTTTCATCATGGTACTTTCCCAAAGTGCCACCATAGTGGTTTTCATTAGAGGATGATTTTTATCTTTATTGTTTTCAATCCTTTTTCTCATTTTTTTGGATTTTTATCATTTTTTGATTTTTTTTTTTGTTGGAAGATTTACCCTCATGTTGAACCACCTAGTGGAGTTGATGTAGAGGCCACTGCCATAACATGCCAGTGATATCCTACTTGAAGAAGTTGCTTTGCTAAGATATGAGCACTTGAATGCAATCTTGGAGAACTTTGATCTGCCTTATGGATACCAGAATTAACCTTGTCTATGTGCACACATCGTGATAAAGTGCCTTTAGAATCCTTATGATGAAGAGTAGCTACTAACACACGGTCAATGTGAGAATTGGATATTATGAATGGAGTGGATAATGACATGTATGAAGGAATATGAGATGTATTGGTTGATGGTTTGGAACTTTTGACTCTCCAAACTTGGGAAGATGAGCAATGATGGGTGGGAATGGAGATTTTCATAGAATTAGGACCAACCAATGGATATACTTTGTTCCTTGCTTGAGAATCCTTCTTTTGTATTTGAGGACTCTTTTGATGGACATATTTCCCCTTTTGATTTTTCCCCATAGTTTCTTTGACTAATGGAGTTTTCAAGGGATGATTTTCTTTATTTTTCTTTGGTATCCATTTGTACTTGACATGTCCTTTTTTCTTTACTGCTTGATTTTCTTTGATGATCTTCACATTTCTTTGATAGGAATTATTCTTTTTACGTTGGTCCCAATTTGTGGATGAGATGATGGGTGAATGCCAACTTAATATACGACTAGTTGTAGCGTTGAAAGTATTTTCATTATAATGATCCTTTTTGCCCCATATGTTTATGTTTACTATAGACAAGATTTCCCTTGACGTTGTGAAGGTATTATCAATACCTAGTTCCTTTCCCTAATAATGTATCCTCTAATCCATAGCCATTGAATATGACTTGTCATGAACATGTGATATTGCTATGGGTTCTTGCTATTTAGGAATATGAACTGTTTGCTCTGGTTCTATGACATCATTATCTATTGATGCTGCTTCAAAATATGTTGGTGGTGATTCAAAATATGTCGATGATGCATAATCTTGTTCAGGAATATGAACTATTTTCTCTGATTCTATGACATTCTTATCTATTAATATTGCTTTGAAAGATGTTGGTGTTGATTCAAAAAATTTCAATGATACACAATCACTTTAAGAATCAAGAATCTTGACCATTATTTTCTCTTGTGTAGGAATATCAAGAGTGGGAGACTCTTGTTTTGGATGAAGAATGTTTATATGTCCACTAGAAAGAAACATATCAGGGTTTATATTGAGGAGATCTTTGGAGTTTAAAATGGTTTGGAAGATGTCGCTTAGCTCTTGATGGAACTCTAGGGATAGGTGTTCTTGATCCTGACTTGATTCAGAGTAACTTTCATTGTCCTTAAGAGCCTCCTATTGACACGATCCTTGGGTGGATGATATATCATTGGTAAAAGACTACTCCCAACATTTTTTGGGTATGGGTGCAATAAAGGATATTTCTGGCTCATTTGGAACTTCTTCAACATGCCCAATCATTGAGTCATATGTGGGAGAGATATCACAATCTGATATCCACTTGATGTTATTATGGTATAAAATAGTGCTAAACACTGCTAATGGGTTTGAAATTTGTTCTAAAATAGTATCTTGATACGTGTTTGAGTCCTCATGTTGTGATAAATAAATATGTCCCACCATGGTATCATGAGTATTGTTTATGTTTTTTGAGGTTGATACCTTTCCTAAATATTTTTTATTTCGTATGATCAGGCATAGGGTTTGTGTAAATTTTCAGATTTTCGTTCCTATATTTTTTATCGACATGAATGTCTCCTTGTTCAATAAGATATTCTATTAGATGTTTGAGTCTAATTTTTTTTTGTGTGTTATGACCTTTGTATCGGTGAAATTCACAAAAATGATCTTCTCTATAGCTGCAAGTTTTGACTTGTGGCTCTTGATAGTTCGAGAAATTTAGGAGTGTGATAAGATTAGATTGTATTAAACTCTTCAACACATCCTCCATAGGTTCCCCTAAGGAAGTGAATTGTCGTTTAGGAGCATTGTTTGTTCTTTGTTGTCCACGTTAAGTGTTTGTAGCATTGATTGTTGGTTGATTGTTTGACAACGATGTGTATGGTTGTTGTGTATTCATGGTTTAGGTGTTTTTTTGCCTAGGAGTAGTTAAGACCACCCTTGCATCAACAACACCATCACTAGTGACATTTTTTTTTTGGCCCAATAGCGGGGCTTGTCTTTAAAACTAGTGGATGGGAGGTTGTCTCTATATAATTGTGTGTTTCCCTATGAGATTAGGGCTCACTCGATGTTAAGGGATCTAGGGACAAGCTCATCATAAGAGGTAATTCACTACATCTTCAAGTGGAAGGAAAGATCTGGATCAACATTTTCTATGATAATGTTCACTTGTTGTTCATCGGGAAGTGGCCACTTGCTTTTACTAGCTCTTTGCATCCATCGTTGTAAGAAATTGGTGAAAGATTCTCCTTTTTTTTGCTTGAGCATGTAAAACTAATTTAAGCTCACATCCATGTCAATATTGAAGGAGAAGTGATCTATGAATCTATCGATGATTTCTTGGAATTTTTTGATGCCTGGAGGTAACTCTCAAAACCAATCCATGGCATGACCTATTAAACTTTATGGGAAGTGGTGCATTAAATAGGACTCATTGTAGGTGACCTCCATACACATGATGTTAAATTTTTTGACATGGTCTATAGGACTTTCTCTCCCCTTGTATTTGTTAAATTTGGGGATTTCAAAGACAGGAGGGAATGGTACCATTGCAATGTTTTAGTCAAATGGATAAGGACATAAATTATATGTATGGGGCTTCTTTGTCTTACCCATTTGAATGTCTTGTATTTCTTAGGATAGCGCCTTAAGCTAGATCATCTTGTGGGTTTGGTGGAGGAGCATATGTTGCATATTGCGGGATGGAAGATGGGTTGTACATGGAACTTTGATATGATAAGGTGTTGTATGGTGTATACGATGGTGTGAGGTTATATGAAGGTGATTGAGGTGTGGATGAATATGTTCCCAATGTGTTTGTATTGACGGTATTATGTTGAGGATTATAGTAGGAATTTTTTGTTGTTGTTGTTGTTGTTGTTGTTGGACATACTGCTAAGATATTAAGGCTTGTTGTTGGGCTTGTTGTTGTTGAGTGCGATACTAAGGTGGATTTTTGGTCTTGTTGTTGTTGTTGTTGCACTACTGAGGCAACTTTTTGCTATTGTTGTTGTTGTTGTGTTGCTAAGGCCTCTTTTTGTTGTTGTTGTGCTACTAAGGTTGTTTGTTGTTTTTGTTGTTGTTGTGCTACTAAGGCTGCTTGATGGGCTTGATGTTGTTGTTGTTCCACTAAGGCTTGCTATTGAGCTTAATATTTTTGTTGTGCTTCTAAGGCTGCATGTTGAGCTTGTTGTTGTTGGATGGCTTGTTTATAACTCTGTTTTGCTTACTATAAAGCTAAGGCATGTGCTTGCAATGTAGGATCAGGTGGTTGTTGGGACATCTACGATGTATTTTGGGTGTTGATGTTTTGAGTGGGTTGTGGGTTGTTGATGAGAGGTTGGGAATTCCCTTGGTTCAACATTCCTTGTAGGATAGTGGATTGAGGTGGATGAATGTAAGTTTGAGGTCCCATTTTATTTGGAATGGCGTGGGGGACCAAGGGGAAAGATGGTGTTGGTTCCATTTGGTATTGTTATGGTAATGGCATATTCATACCTTGTAACTGATTGAGAGAGTTCCCTTGACCAAAGGGTAGGGGGTTCCCTTGTTGTATTTGAGGTGGGATCAAGGTATTACCTTGGTTGATGGGATTCGTAACCAACGTGTTTTTTTGATTTGGTCGATGATAGATGGTTTTTATCTGGATGGTGTATTAACTTGAGTAGCTTGGGTAACCACTTGTTTCGATGTGTCAATGGGGTTGTTGGAACCACTTGTCAAGGGTTGAATTTTTGTGAGAGTGTTAAATTTCACTTATCCTACTTGAGGCACTTGGTTCACATTACCTTGCATATCATTAGCATACTTTGGGTATTTGTGATGATGGATGAAGATGGTTGGACTCAAAAAGTTGAGTTTGTTGTGGTGTCATGAAATGTAAGTGGTTTGGAAAAGGTTGGTGTCCAACTTGTGTTTTGGGGAAGGTTGGCGGTTAATGGAATGGTTATGTTGTGAATAACCATAGTTG
Organism: Sequoiadendron giganteum; assembly: GCA_007115665.2. NCBI lineage: Eukaryota > Viridiplantae > Streptophyta > Pinopsida > Cupressales > Cupressaceae > Sequoiadendron > Sequoiadendron giganteum. Next base: position 317,318,649 of record CM021109.1, read on the forward strand.
TATTTGTTCCTAGACATGAAGTGAGACCAAGGTTGGTTCCTATCCTAGTTTCCAGACTAGATGTTAAGGTTTGATTCGACACAAGGGATGGAGTTGGTTGAACCATAGATGAATTCAAGCCTTGTGTTAATGATTTTACAACAAAATATGGGGAAATTGGAGCCACATTTTCTAAGGCTTTATGTTCCATGATTTATTCCCTAGTAAGTTCAAATAGATTGTTCGTGATGTCCTCTATCTCATATGGTCCTGATGGAGATGAGGGTTGCTATGACAGGGTGACTTGACTTCTTGGATCAAATTATTGAGGGTTGGGATCACTTGAGGTGAATGTGACTTTGGTTTTCTCCATGATTCTCTTGTGTTGTGATCTTGTTGTTACCATAAATTGTGAGTCACCTTTGGGAGAGTTGTGTTGAGATTTGTAATGTTTGAAATCTCTAGTTGACTCAAATCTAGGTAATAAGTTGACTCAAATCTAGGTAATAGGGATGCTCTAAGTCTTTTGGGAGCAATGGCGATAATGGGAGATGAAAAGGGTGGATAATATGGAAAGTGATCTTTGCAAACATTTTGGGACAACACTTTTGACTTAAGTTTGAAGTTTTGATGTTTTGATAAAGGATGTTGATGAACTTGGAAATATTTAGGATAGACTCATGACCTTCAAGATAAACTATTTCAAGGATGATAACTAACTTAACTAAGTGGATGGAAAAGGATACATTTCACATACAAAATAGCTAAGTTAGGATTTGATTTGATAGATGTTTTAAGTCAAAAAGTGTTGGTGTATTCAAATTTTTTTCAAAGTTTGATGAAGTGAAGGATAAAATTTGATGAAGAGGTCGATGAAATTTTTGACCCAATGTTGACCTAAAGTGAACCTTTGTGTTTGCAAGACCAAGGTAGTGAGAAAAATGCTATACCTCTAAAGTGATCAAACCCTAAGGACTCAATGATTTTGGTAAAATAGGACTCAATAGGACCCAATGATTTTGATAATAGAATTCAATGACTTTGGATATAATGGAACTCAATGATTTTGACCATTGAAGTCAATGATTTGGGACTCAATACTTGTAGTATTTTCCTTATATGATAGCGGGCGTAAGGTTTGGTTTTTCAATGAGAGCGATTGGTCTCCAAATGGTCATGTGGGCTTCAATTTGTCAAGTTATCTTGCTTAAGTGAATTGATTTTACCACAAACACTTGTCTTGATTAAGTTTTCAAACTAAAATATTTATTTTCAAAATATCATAACTTTCACAATATCCATTTCATGAAAATCATGAGGTTGAAGTCATAATTACCTATGTTGTCTTTAGAAAAATTTGGATTGAGATATAAGTCAAGATATTTAGAAATCTCTAAGGATAGAAATCCTTAGGACAAGCAATAATATCAAGGCTAATTCAAGAGGTATCTATATTTGAGCCAAATTTTTGAAATATTGAGGAAGATAGCTTGAATGTTTGTTTTTGTAATGTTTTGGAACCAAACAATGTATTGAATTGACTCACAATAATTTATAATCCTAGGTTTTAAATGCCCATACTTGTTGAGTCCCCACTTGGATTTCTCGAAACACTAAGACATTGCGAACAGTTAGAGATTTGGCGACATTGGATCCCCTCCATGGCACACACTTCTCGGGACTACCAAATCTCAAAATCCTAAAGATCCTAAGATCCTAAGGATTTTTTTGTTTCAACAATGAATAGTAAAAATGTGAGGCAACTTCAAAATGACTATTCTTGCACCAAAAAGTATTAAGGATTTTGGATTCTAAACAATGGTTCATAATAAGGGCTTTTGATTCAAGAAATACTATGATAAACTCCCTCGAGAGGTCTCCCAACCCTTAGAACAAGGGTTTTTCACATCATAAAGATACTAGGGGAGAGCTATCATGTACCAATTCTCGTTGATCATAAATTTTATCGCAACCACACATTTATATAGCAGTTCAAAAGAGCTTGGCTTTATCTCGTTACCGCTTGGTTCATTCCCTCCTTTGGAAGCGGGGAGGCAAGCCCTCTAAAGATAAAAAATATCAAGGAAGTTCATTTGTAGTTTGATCATCCCCGTTCACATGAAATAGGAAGAGAACACACACCATGCCTTTTCCCTACACTAGCAAGGGGTTCATTTTCAATCTGAAATGAAAGATGTAGGTGATTTTACAAAGTGTTAAGGAATATTTTTGTTTCTCAAGATCACCAAGTGGCGCAAGAGAATTTCATACACATCCAATAACAATATTGTAAATCAAAAAACAAGAAACACTCATAAATTTTAACCCCTAAAGCTAAGACGAATTCATTTTATGCACCAAATGAAATGTTAAGTCGCCTTGTTCAATTTTAGACCCAAAATATATTAATAAAATGAGGGTTCGATTTTAGTCATGTTTGAGCATTTTTTTAAGACCCAATTGAAAACTAGTGTGGTCCTAAAGCGTGCAATAAAAAAACTTTACAAATGGGTTATAATTACCCCAAAAGCGTCGAAACACTTATTACAATTATAGTTCAAATGACAATAGTATGCTTCTTTTCTTCAAGTTGTATTGTCCAAACCTATAAAACCCAATAAACCAAAACAAGAAGTTAGAGACATATTAGAAATAAGATGAAATAATTTTTTTAAAGCTGTATGTCAAAATTTAAAGCAAATGTGAGGTTTTTTGGTTCAATTTTATCTAACCTTGAAAGCTAATTCATTTTATCCTTTCAAGTGTTTGAGAAACATTTTTAGAAAATTAGATTATAACAACAAATTGAGATAATGACAACTTTCACAAATCTTGATCAATTTTGAAATTGTAAAATGTTTTGGAAAGCTAAACATGAGATATTGAAAACCCAACAGCCTTTCTACAAGATTAGTCATGTAGAATTCATTAAAAATTAAGGAAAATCATGCATTTAAGAGATTAAACCCAATTTAAAAAAAAACAGCAAAATTAATCATGGACAACAACTTGAGATAATGACAACTTCCTCAAATCTTGATCAATTTTGAAATTGTAAAATGTTTTGGAAAGCTAAACATGAGATCTTCAAAACTCAACAACCTTTTTGTAAGATTAATCATGTAGAATTCATTAAAAATTAAAGAAAATCATGCATTTAAGAGATTAAACCCAAAATTTCTCCAAAAAACACCCAAAACATTAAAGTTTGCCCTCCTTCTAGTGCCAGAATGTGACCAATGACATAGTGAAGGCTAATTACACCGGATCCATACAAATTCAAGGCATATTTAACCCACTAATCATCAATCCCAATAAGATCGTTCACTATAAACAAAGACAAAGAAGCCATTGAAACTAACATTCTAAATCATGAAAGATTTAAAAACCTCTAATCTAAGACATTGAAACTTATCCTATTGGGAGTGGTGTCGCATTGATGTGGAATGGTGACCCTTTCCCAATCCTTTGGATAATGACCTTGTTTCAATCAATTCTATTGAAGGGAATCGATGAAACCAATAAGATGTATGTATGAAACATGATTTAAAGCTAAATAAATATGATGGAAGCTATTTTAACATGATTTATCCTAAGATGATTGATATGGGTGTATGCAAATCTACTCTAAATATATGCAAGCTTAAAAAGATAAAATCCTAATTAACAAATAAGCTAAATGTATGCATCTATGTTATCATGGAAGCAATTAGTGGAAGCTAAGCTAATATGCAAGTAAATAAAGATAAAATGATGTTAAATGTGAGTGCAAGTGCAAATGATTTTAATAGCATAAGTTTGATGTTAAAAGATGGATCCATTTGTCTCCAAATAGTGACCTAATTATAGGAAAGAAAATTAAAAATAAAGGGATAAGATTGAAAAAGATAATCAATGATCTAAAAGCAAATAAGATGGAGACATGGATCATGGATTCTCATCAAGGGATGATAATCAATGATGAGATGTAATCAAGGGTTCTCATTCCTTCAAACAAACACACTTTTAACTTGTACAAGAGGTCACAAGTTAACTTGCGCAAGAAGTTTTGAATTAACTTACGCATGAAGTTAAGTGAGAATATACCCTTTTTCAAATGAGTGAGGAGAAAGAATATTCTTTGGAATATTCTCATGGGCGAGGAAATAGATATTTTGCAAATTAAAATAAATTTTAATTGTGCAAAAGGGGAAGGAATATTCCATGGGAATATTCCCCTTTTGAAGGAATGTGCAAAGGAGGAATATTCCCTTTCAAGTGGGGGGGAATTAGATTAATTAGTAATTGATAATTAAACAAAGGTTTAATTATGCAATTAGGGGAATTTCATGATATTCATTAAATAAATGATTTAATGAAAAGGGGGATAGTGATATGATATTTAATTAAATAACTTAGGGTTATTTAATTAAATAAGAGGACTTATAGATTTAAATTAAAAATAATTAGACTTATTTAATTTAATAGGATGTTTCATTCACATGAAAGGGGATGAATTAACCTAATTAGGTCAATTAGATTAATAGATGAAAATGATGCATTTAATTAAATAATTAGGCTTATTTAATTAAACAAGCAAAAAAAGGATGGGTTTGAGGATGAAATGATGTCCGTTAGCCAAAGTGATCAATCAATACATTTTTAGGTGTCTACAGTTACAATGAGAAATCCATCTCAAAGCAACAAAAAGACCGACCATTACTTCACCAGATCATTCACACTCTCTCTATAGAATGTAGACAAATTTTTCTCACTACTTCTAGTAGTCTTAGGAATTTTAAATCCCACATTGCATTTCAAATTTTTGCACTTCAGATCTCTGCACTTCACATCACACACTTCACTTCATCAACTCAACACTCATATATACCATCTTCAACTTTAAAAACAATTCACAAGGTCAACTATGCACCTCAACCATGCAAATTCAAATTAGGTTAACACCAAAACATTCCCTTAGTGGAAAGGAATGAAAGAAGGCCACAACACACCTTAGCTTGGACCCAAATCCACTCATACATGCCACACCGTGTTTCCAAAAACACCGAAGCATATCCACAATTAGTGTAAACACCCAAGGTCACCTGAACCTATGTTAACACCATTAAACAATTTAGTACACACTTCCTTTGATCTAAATATGTCTCATATACAGCATACATCACTTGAACACAATCTAGAATATTCCATCAACATCCTGAAATCTAATTACTCCTTCACAACATCATACACCAGAAGAACATATTCATCCTGCACAACCAACTAAACTTCCACACACTGCAACATCTGAATCCATTGTTGCAGAACACCAAAACACAAACAAATCAAACTAAAGATATATATGAACAATATAAGCACACCCTCAGATCTATAAGAACAAAAACCAAACTGTGAAGAAATATGGAGCAAAACTATTTCTCCCAAACAACATTGCTTTCACAGTTCACAAACTGGTGAACACAAATTTCTCTACACAATTCAATCTAGAACCTATTCAACTCTACATATAACACCTCTGAACACTTTTGATCAACATATCCAAACCACATAGACAGATCTTCAACCATGAAGAAATGCAGAGCAAAACATTGAAGACCACTCTGTCATACTAGATACTCTTCATTACATTGTTTCCTTTATTCAAATTTTCTCAAAAGCACTTGGAAACCAAGCACCGCTAACTCAAACTCATCACCTAGAACACTTCTATAGCATCTCAACCACACAAGAGGTTGAAAATCACTAGCACATGCTCATCAAAGCAGCACTAGAGGTCGAAATTAGTGATATTACTAATGCTAACATAATGTAGTCAATCAAAGTATCTCCATAAACCTATTGACATTAATGCAACAAAAAACCCTTGATAATTTCACACTAGGTTTGGCACCCTCTTAAGTCCATTTTTGTAATTATGCTTCTAAGATTCCCATTTAATTATTGTTTTTGGGAAATTTAATTAATTTATATTTATCGGATTTGGTTAGAGAAAAAAATGCCTAGAATAGGGCACCCAACACCTCTATCCCATCTAATCAGGTTCTAAGTCTCAAATTTGATTATCGACCTAAACATGTTTAAAAATTCAAAATCATTTATTAACCCATCTTAATGATTAATGTGAAATATATTTTAATCCATATACTTGTACAATTTTTCCCAGGCTCCTTTTCAACATCTAAGCTATCTAATAATTTAATATATTTAGCAATTAAAAGGAAATTAATGCAACATGAAGAGAAAAATAATAAGAGAATCAAAGGAATAATTACAGTCAATCATAGTTTGCAACACATTGGAAAATTCATGTTTATGCATTGTAAGATGTTTCATTTTTATATTTGTTATTATCATGTGCACTAACACTTGTAGGATCTTCAAGCATCATCCTACTTCTCCTTGTGTGATGAGAAAAGTGACTTAAGTCCAAAAAGGGTTTTAGATCTAAGTGGTAAGTTTCATTTGTGTTCAATAGAATTCATATTTATTGTTTTTCCTTTGATGCCTTGAGAGCATACACACTATTATCATTTATCATCATAGTTGTGTAGATGGAAACACCAAAATAGGGTTTGAACAAGGCAAGCCCCTATATGACACAAACCTTCTCCCTCTATCTATTTTGTAGGTTATAATTCTACTACTAATTGAGACTATGGTACACTCATGTAGGCTCTGAAACCCTAAATTTTAGAATCTCCAAACTAGGGTGCTCAATGCCCCTATCTTACCAGTTCAACTCCAAATTTTAATGTCAGGGTTTTCTTTTTCTACACTTTCAAGATCTACCTTTTATTCTTGTATTTCTATTTTGCACTTTGTACAGATTATGTTACAGTTAGTCAATTTGATCCTAATTCACCTAGTTCATTGCATCTTGTCATCATTAATCACATCCCCACACACAAACAAGGGGCCGACACCCTGGCCATCTTGTTTGGCTCTCCCTTGAGGACAACCAACTAGGATCTCATGGTTAATTTTATGTCCCTTAATGTTTAAGGTGGAATGATTGATTTAGGTTAGGGAATTTAACCTAGATCCCATTCACCATATGATCACAACATATTCATTATTGCATACTTTGGCATAATATACATTGATGCATGCAATCATTCTTCTACAACTTTTCTTTGAGATCCAAATGTAATATTGACATCATCTTGACATTTACACATCTCTTGAAATATCAAGTCTATACTACATGTTATTTTCATTTATAATTTTATAGCTTCTCTCTCTCATAGAAAGATCTTGATTATTTATTTGTTTTAGATTTATAGCATATTTTACCCTTCCTAGAGCATGACAACTCTAGGGATTTTTTTTTTTTATCTACTTCTCTTATTTCTTTCACTCTTGTTTCTCTTTATTTCTTCTTTGCAATTTTATATTCCACTCTAATATTCATTATTTTTATTGATTCTCTAAATTTATGAGCACCTTTTCCTTTACCAATTTTTGGACTCAAAATTCTTTGATAATCCCTCCTTATTTTGATGAGGGGAGGGAGGGAGTCCTTGGCATTGTTTCTTATTTTTGAAGGGTTAAGTATCGTCCTTCCTTCAATGTGGTTGTAGGAATCACATCAACTTATAATAGGCCCCCATTAATAGATGATTCGATATAACTTGTTCCCTTATTACTTTTCCAAGGGGGATAACATTTATATCAAGTGACATAATTTCTTCTCCCCTCTAGTTTATTTTCCATGCATCAAGAAATAACCTCTTTATCAATGATAGAGGCAGTCTTAGTGCAAGAAATCTACTCACTCCTTTTACCTTTATTTTGTATTATTGTTTCCTATTTTTCCCTCTTACTTATACTAGGACAAACATTGATAAAAGAAAGGTCCATTTTTTAGTATTTATAACAAAATAGGGCCGAGTTCTCAATGTTGGAGTCACTCAAGGACTCAAGCCTTCAGGATCACTCGCAAAATCCAAAAAAAACCCTCTACAAGATGGAAAAATAAGAACATGGATTTGTAATAATGGATGCAAGATATGGCCAATATGCAATACTCAAGATTGCAGTAATATATTGGATGTACACTGAGTTGAATTATCTAGGATGTACAAATGATTCCTTGCTTATAAAGGAAAAATGTGGGATAGGATTAGACAAGATCTTGACATGTGTCCTAATCCTGTATAATGAGATAACTACCCCAACAAAGATTAAATGACCCAGGGCACAAGCATTAAATACCAAAAGATAAGTGACAATTAATGCTTAGCTAGAAAGATTCCCTCCTAATTAATGCTAACTAGAAAGATTCCTCCCTAGGACCTAAGTGGGCTTAACATATAAATAGGACCTAGATAGGTAAAACACCTATTTACACCAACACTCATAACTTAGAATGTTTTTTGACTAGCATCCTATTTTAGATTTTAGCACAAGAGAATTTGGAAGGACTTTTTTACTTCAAGAATCAGATGAGATCATGCAAAAATTATTCTACTTTTTATTTTAGTGACATTACGAAGAGTCAAGAATTGCCCAAAAGAGTGAGAAATACTTGCAATGATCTCCTCATACCGGTACTCTAAAGGGAGTCTAAGGAGGAAAATCTAGGTCATCCCATGGTAGAAAGGTCAATATTTGGGTCAAACCTATGATTTTATTTATAAAGTGAGAAGTTGGAATTCCTAAAAAAATAAGCACCACTCATAATAACCTAGGTACAACCTTCCTTCAGAGAAAAAGAAAAGAAAAGGAAAACTCCTTTGGGAAGGGCTCTCACTTCAATGCTCCCTTTGACTTTCTATTTAGGGCATGCCAATTTATGAACTAGTTCAATCTTAAGACGTCTCCCAAAAAAAATCCAAGTAGTGTGCTATCCATTCTAGAGAAGCCCATCAATAGTTTTGTCCTCAATCTTCAAGGAGATTCCTTCCTTAGATGCACTAAAGGAAACTTCCCCTTCCCCTATTTTTATATTGGAAGATTTAAAGAAAGTAATGCAATGAACTATGTCTTGGTTTTCAATAAGAAACAACTTTTTTCTAGATAGATCTTATGGAAAAAGTAGGAGAGGATCCATGTGGTGGTACCCCACCTCAATGGGTGTTATTAGTAGCAATGCCATTTTCCCATTTGAACCTATAGAGTGTATGTTCAAAAATATTTTCTTTCTCTTCTTGTTATTCATGAGATTAGTCTTCTTTTTTTTATGTTGTAGATGCTTAATCATTTTATTCAGTGATTTGTTTTAAACCATTTAGTTAGATTAGTTTTCAATTCAACATTTTTGTAAAGCATTTTCTCCTTTTTCCTTCATTGAGAGATTTAAATAGAAATGTTCATTGAAAATCATTAAAAGGGATCGACCTTTTGATCTTGGAGGTTGCCTTGTGAGTTGTGTCTCATGCTCACAAGTTTCATGTACTTTATATCTAGATGAGCATAGGTTTGTGAAAGAACATGAGCTTCAATATCAACATATTGTTTACTTTAAAATACAAAAATTATGGATAAATTCACATTTTAAAAATACTACAAATTAGAGTTAACCCTACACAATCATAACAAAATATTCTAATTCTTAAATGAATTACAAATCTATTAAATTCCAAATTTTAAAATACATCAAATTTAAATCCTTATTAATTTTAAAACTATTTAAAAATTGTCAAATTACATTTATTTATTTTTATATTTATATTTTCCAATTACTAATTATCCACGAACTACCTTATACTCACCTAAACCAATTTATAATCATATAAATGCATCTATTAAATTGACCAAAATAACACTTTTATTCACTGATTATAGAAACAATATTTGTTGCTTCTTTTGTGAGAGAATTTAAAACCTAACTCCCATATATGCCGAATAAAATGACGTTCTCTGCAAAATGAATTCCACGAGACTTTAGAATACCTAAAGAAACGGAATTTGATTCTTACGTGAAGTATGAATGTTTTGAGACGATGTCTTTTCCAATGAATTGCTTCAGGAAAATCATCTGAACACGCATCTATGCAAATAAATCCGGAAAAAGCTCGTTAAGAAACCAAAAACTTCCCGTTAGAGCGTTGAACAACCAAGGTTTGGCAGAGATGGGCAATCTACCACTCCAAGAACTCCGATCAAACGCCAACGTTAATGCCTGTCATTCTGGAATCTGTGTCAGCTCACCCACAAACAAACGGCTACATTTCTCCTGAAGTTTATATCTGTGGCATTAATACATGGAAAAGAATCAAAGTTTGAGATGGCCGGGATGAGCATATTGAAGGTCGTAGTGAAAATATTTCGAGCAGTTCAGCGGCAGAATCGGTCAGGGTTGGAGCGCTTCAGTTGGGCAGTGAGACGGCCGTTGGTTATGTACACCATCATCTGGACAATGCTGCTGGCCGCTGTCGTCACAATCGCCTCTGTCTCACAAGAGTTGGCTTTCAGTTCCACTTTGTCCTCCTCTTCACTATTTTCTAAGGCGTGCATGGGTCCGGCTGAAGGAATGAATAGGACATGTTTTAGAATGGCCTTGGATAGACCAGGGGACGTCTTCTGTTTGCCGGTTCACTCCTTCAAGAGATCCGCCATTGATTACCTTGTTCCTCCCATCTTTGCTACTCTCGTCGTACTTGCTTCGGCTACTTTCGTGCATGCAGCGGGTTTGTGGGAGATATAGTGTAAACGGATTCAATTGTGTTTGGGAGTTTTGCATCTGTGTTTTGGATCACATTTCATGATTTATTATCTTCAATCTACTTCTTTCTCTTATCTATCTATACATATCTAAAAGTTTAAATTAGAATTCTGTGAGAAAGCTTGGTTTTGAATTTTGGTGGACAGACAAATAGTTGATTTTGGGTTTGTGTTCTATTTATGCTTTAATTTGTATCACTTTGTTACCGGAAAGAATTGAGATACATGGGATACCATTTCATTCTTTATTTGTTCCCATTAAGGTTTGTAGTAGGTAGGGATGAGATAAAAGAGATGTTCTTTTAGATCAAAATGATCACCTCAAAGTATTTTTAAAGTTTAAGAAATAATTTAAAGATTATTTTTTGAACTTAATTTGTATCATTTCATTATTGTTATTAATTGAGATAAATGGTGGATATCAGTTCATTTTTTATTTGATCACATCATTGCTTTTAATAGGTAGGAATGAACACATGATGTTCTTTTAGGTCAAAATAGTCATTTCAAAGCATTTTTAAAGCTTAAGAAATAATTTAAAGATATTGAAATTAATTTGTATCGCTTCATCACTCTTATTAATTGAGATAAAAGGTGGATACAATTTCTTTCTTTATTTGATCACATCATTATTTGTAGTAGGTAGGGATGAGATAAACAAGATGTTCTTTTAGGTCAAAATGGTCACCTCAAGGCATTTTTAAAAGTTTAAGAAATGATTTAAAGATTATCTCTTGAACTTAATTTACTCCACTTCACTACTATTACTAATTGAGATAAATGGTGGATACCATTTCATTCTTTATGATGAGGATGAGATAATAAAGATAATTTATTTATGATCAAAATAGTCATCTCAAAGCATTTTTTAAAATTTAGGAAATAACTTAAAGATTATCTCTTGAATATAATTTTTATCCCTTCATTACTATTACTAGGGATGAGATAAACAAGATGTTCTTTTAGGTCAAAATGACCACCTCAAAGCATTTTTTCAAGTTTAGAAAATAATTTTAAGATTATCTCTTGAATTTAATTTGCATCACTTCATTACTAAATTACTAATTGAGATAAATGGTGGATACCATTTCATTTTTTATGTTAGGGCTTAAGTATTGGGTTGAGGGTATAGGGTATAGGGTTGAGAGATTGAGGGTATAAGTCATAAGGTGAAGGGTTCAAAGTGCATGGTTTAGGGTTTAAGTATAGCTTTGAGGGACAATGTTAAGCATTTAGGGTATAAGGATGAGGGTATAAGGCATAGGGTTGAGGGTTGAGAGTGTAGGGTTTAGGGTTTAAGGTATAGGGTTGAGGGCTGAGGGATTATGGCTTAAGTATGGGGTTGAGGGTATAGGGTATAGGGTTGAGGGTTTACAATTGAGGGATAATGTTCAAGGTTGAGTGTCTAAGGTTAAGTGTATAGGTTATAGGGATTAGGGTTTAAGATATTGGGTATAGTTTTTAGGATATGGATTAAGGGTATGGCATAGGGTGAAGGGCTGAGAGTGCATGGTTTAGGGTTTAAGTATAGGGTTGAGGGACAATATTTAAGGTTTTATGGTATAAGGGTGAGGGTATAGGGTATAGGGATGAGAGTTGATGTTGTAGGGTTTAGGGTTTAAGGTATAGGGTTGAGGGTTGATGGATTGGGGGCTTAAGTATTGGGTTGAGGGTATAGGGTTGAGGGTTGAGGGATTGAGAGTATAAGGCATAGGGTGAAGGGTTGAGGCATTGAGGGTATAAGGCATATGGTTGAGGGTATATGGTATAGGGTTGAGGGATTGAGGGTATAAGGCATAGGGTGAAGGGTTGAGGGTATAGGGTATATGGTATAGGGTATAGGGTATAGGGTATAGGGTATAGGGTATAGGGATGAGGGTTGAGGGTGTAGGGTGTAGGGTTTAAGGATTAAGGTATAGTTTTGAGGGTTTAGGGTTTAGGGTTTAGAGTATAACGTATAGTGATTTGAGTTGAGTTTGTAGGGTTTAGGGTTTAAGGTATAGGGTTGATGGTTGAGGGTTGAGGTAGTAGGGATTAAGTATAGGGTTGATGGTTTATAGTTGAGGGATAATGTTCAAGGTTGAGTGTTTAAGGTATAGGGTTAATGGTTGAGAGTGTAGGGTTTAGGGTTTAGGCTATATGGTTGAGGGTTGAGGGATTAGGGATTAAGTATTGGGTTGAAAATATAGGGTATAGGGATGATGGTTGAGGGTGTAAGGTTTAGGTTTTAAGATATAGGGTTGAGGGTTGAGGGATTAAGTATAGGGTTTAGGTTTTAAGGTATAGGGTTGAGGGTTGAGGTTTACTGTATAGGCTTGAACGTATAGGGAATTATGGTGAAATTTCATATCACACACAAAACAAGACATAAATAGCACTAACAAGATACCATATTTTCTCAAAGAAAGGTCTCATAGATATATCTCAACCCAATCCCCTACACAAATGATGATAGTTAAAAAACCTTTACAAAATCAAAATTTTCAAAACACAAGCACACTTTGAAAATGTTGAAAATTTGCATTGTTTAGAGTAGGCCAAATAATGCTCATGTTATAATACAAGTGCGTTATAATACAAGTGCATTATAATGCGAGTACATTTTGGATTTCTCTAAAAATGGTAAAAAAGGTAGGACACCCATGATCCAGGGCCACATGCTGTGTTATTCTCCTTCTGTATGTTATCTAACAAAAAAATGTTTTTTCATGTTGTTGGGGAAGCACATGCATTTTTACACATTCCATCACCTTTGCACCACCTTTTTTTGGTTTTTCAACTTAAGGAGGAAAAAACAAATTTTTTACATCAAATTTGATTATATGAACTCAAATTTTCATGTTTGTAGTGTTGCAATGTTAATTATGATTTTATTGTTAAAATTTCATATTATAGATTGGTAAATTCTATAGTTTATAGTAATTCTATTAGAGCTAGATAAAGAATTGAACGTTTAAAATGAAGCAACTTCATGAAAAGCTCTAATTCTTGAGGAGTTTGATGCAAGAAGAAAAATGAGCTACACATAATTGGGTAGTTTCACAAATTCAAGCTCAAATTTGAAGGTATTTCAAGTATTTATTCATGTGCTTTACATTTTCCTTCATTTTAATACATTTCTTTATCACTTCTTACTATACATGATTAATATAATTATTTAATTTTGTTATCCTGTTGATTTTGGGATTAGATTTTGCTAAGTATTCAAAATTATGAGTGGGAAAATCATACTCATTTAGACTACAACTATTTTCTTAAGTTAAAAAGTTCAATCAACTATGTATCATAATCATCATATTTAGTTTCGTCTTCCATACATTCATCTCTTCCCTTTGTTTCCCTTTCTTTTTCATGTTTATTGTGTCTAGAAAGGGCATTAATGGGTTCTCATTCCAATGTTATTGACACACAAATTTGTAGGCTTCATCTGATCTCACATCAAACCCACTACTCATATTCATACTAGATTGGTAACATAATTAAACTAAACATTATCTTATGTTTCTTTATCACTTATTATCATGCATGCTTAATATGATGCTTTGATTTTGTTATCATGTTGTTTTTGGGATTACATTTTGCTAAGTATTCAAAATTATGAGTGCTCAACATACATAGCCTTAATCAAATGCATTATATTTTGCTAAGGTATTAGATTAGATTTTGCAAATATAATAAAATTCATCATATTAATCATCCTTATCTTTATAGTACTCAACATACCCTTCCTTAGTAGATAAATTTTCATCCTTTCTTATTGAGAGGGCATTTTCATATTCAAATGAAACAAATTTAGACATTAGAAACTCAATGCATATTATATTAAATTATTATAGTTTAACTCTATATAACTCATTGAGAAAATATATTTTTGGTTAGTGTGCCAATATCACCACATCAAATTTCTTCTCTCCTGTCAAATTGACTATGTGATGCCATCCCACATTCAATTTTCAAGGAGAATATAATTCTTATTAAGATATCTCAGCATTACATAAAATTTACATGGTGTCATGCTTGCATGTGTTATGGGGATCACATTGGTTCCAACTCAAGTTCATTATGTTTCATGATTCTATCTATGTCAAATTTACATAGTGACATGCTTGTATATGCCATGTCACACTAGCTCCAATTCCATGATGCATTATATTCTATACCTACTTTATATGGTGTCTTGTGTGCATATTTTGTGCCACACAAGTACCAACTCATTGATTGACTTATATCTCATGATTCCATTTATATAAAATTTATAAGGTGCCCATGCATACACATTATGGGAGCCACACTAGTTCCAAATACATGATTCCCATACATGTCATAATCCCTTCTACACCACTTACCATGTGTACACTTTGTAGGGGCTACACTATTTCCAACTACAAAATGCCCTATACACCATGGAACAAATGACATCAACTATCACATCATATTACAAGTTTCATTATGACTATCATAACCTTGTTAAGATAGGCTTTAACTTTCATTAGGTATTTTATAATTGTCTTAGGACAATTATAGTTTCATTGGGACTATCACAACTTCATTATGGAAATCCTAATGAATATATGATAGTCATGTAGCTTTATTGGGAGTATCATAAGTCCATTAGGATAATCCTAATGAATATGGGACAACCATAGGCTCATTATGAATGTTAAGTCATTTTAATATGTCCCTACACCATTAATATGCATGTTCTTGACTTAGTTTCATATTCCTTGCTACCACTCCTCATGCCCTCTGCTGCCCTCTTCATGCACAAACTTGAGAATCAATAAAAAATGCCTTAGGTTCATATTACTTGCTGCCCCTCCTCATGCACTTTTCTGCCCTCTTCATGCATTTTCTGCCCCTCCTCATGCCTCTTTTGGACTGTCATATATTGTGTGTATCATAATTTGATGACTAATTTCAGATTTGTACATAAGATATTTCTTTACTCTATAGTACTATGGTGGAACTAATATTTATCTCTTTTTCATGTTATAGATACAATTATTTTTCATGTTGAGGAAATGATCAAGGATTCCTCTAACATAGGATGAGCAAGAAGCTAAGATCTTCTATTTGTTGAGTAAGTCCTTCAAGAGATCTGCCAACGATTAGCTTGTTCCTCCCATCTTTGCTACTCTTTTCATAGCTGGTTCAACTTCTTTTGCACATGCATCAGGTTTGTGGGAGATATAGTGTAAATGGATTCAATTGTGTTGTTGAGTTTTTGCATCTATGTTTTGGATCATACTCTATGATTTATTATCAAGATAGTAGAAATTTAGTGCATCTACTTCTTTCTCTTATCTATCCATACATATCTAAAAATTAACTCCTTCCCAAACTCTTTCTTGAAAAATTAGGGTTCTTTGAGAAGCTTTCCTTTTGAATTTTGGTGGTCTTAGACAGATAATTGATTTTGGGTTTGTGTTTTATTTATGCTTTAATTTGTATCACTTCATTATTGGAAATAAATTGAGATATATGGTGGATACCATTTCATGTTCTTTATTTGTTCACATTAATGTTTGTAATAGGTAGGGATGAGATAAAAGAGATGTTCTTTTAGATCAAAATGGTCACCTCAAAGCTTTTGTTAAAGTTTAGGAAATAATTTAAAGATTACCTCTTGAACTTAATTTGTATCACTTTATTATTGTTATTGATTGAGATAAATGATGGATACTATTTCATTCTTTATTTGGTCACATCATTGTCTGTAGTAGACCTAGAGATGAGACTAAAGAGATGTTCTTTTAGGTCACAATGGTCACCTCAAAGTGTTTATTTAAGCTTAGGAACAACGTGAATATTATCTATTGAAATTAATTTGTATCACTTCATTAATCTTACTAAATGAAATAAATGGTGGATGCGAGTTCCTTTTTATTTGATCACATCATTGTTTGTAGTAGATAAGGGTGAGATATAAAAGATGTTCTTTTAGGTTAAGATGGTCACCTCAAAGCATTTTTTAAAGTTTAAGAAATAATTTAAAGATTATCTCTTGAATTTAATTATATCACTTCATTATTATTACTAATTGAGATAAATGATAGATACCATTTCATTCTTTATGGTAGGGATGAGATAAAATAGATGTTCTTTTAGATCAAAATTAGTCAACTGAAAGCATTTTTAAAGTTTAAGGAATAAATTAAAGATTATCTCTTGAATGTAATTTGTATCCCTTCATTTCTATTACCAGGGATGAAATAAACAAGATGTTGTTTTAGGTCAAAATGACCACCTCAAAGCATTTTTCATGTTTAGAAAATAATTTAAAGATTGTCTCTTGAATTTAGTTTGTATCACTTCATTACTATTACTAATCGAGATAAATGGTGGATACCATTTCATTCTTTATGGTAGGTACAAACACTTAAAATTTGACTAACATTTCTCGACATTACATCACACTAATTATTCTTCTGAATTTAATTAAATGATTTAATTACTCAATTAATCTTATATCATCTCCCATAATTAAATAATTTTTAATGATTTAATTATTACTAATTTCATATTCCACTATTAATTAAATAATTTTGTATTATTTAATTAATTCACATTATTATTCTTCCTTGATGAATTAAATAAATTTTATTTATTTAATTAACTCACTAATTTTTCCTATCCTTCTTAAATTAATTAAATAAATTATTATTATTTAATTAATTATCCATTATCTGTTTGCTAAATTAAATAATTATTTTAATTATTTAATTTATCCATCTATTTCTCAACATTATCCTTTCTCCAAAATAAATTTATTTATTTAATCCATTGTACATGCCATTAATAATTAATTAATTCAATGAATAGCACTAAAATGAGAGGCAACATAGATTCGTGGGAAACAGTCACAGAGCAAGAATGGTCATTGGAGAAGCTGCGACAGAGGGTTAGAATTATGGAGAAGAAGTGCCTAGAGGTAGAAAGAGTTTGTGTAGGCACAAGCTTATAACAACGGTAGGACCGAGGATTTTCAGGTGTTCACCACACCACGATAGCTAATGTAATCCCATTTGGTAGAAGCGATCCTAAACATCAGAACCAGTGGGAGGCTTGATCCGGATCTTAGTTAGAAACTACTAGAAGGCCTTGGGTTCACCCTAATAATCAGGATTGTGTTTGGGGTGTGAGCTTTGGGGGGGAGATCTTGACGTAAACCAAACACATATAGGAGGAGAGCGCATGCTCCACCATAGTATTGGCGAGGTCGATAACCTCCTCCCAAGAGGTCAAGGAAGTTTTCCAGGCCTCTCCTCAAGGAGCTTGCTTGGGGATTGGAATGCGTGGCTAAGGCAAAGTAAGAGTGAGAATGTGGTGACTCAATGGAAGGAGATCCCTATGAAAAGGAATATAGGGAAGCACCTAAGGGTTGGTGGTTGGGCCAGACAAATCCCTCACTTTATCGTTAGAAGTGAATACAAGCAGAGTGAATAGAGATCGGTATCGAGGAATGAGGATCATATGGAGTGGAAGGAAGTAGGTGTGCAAGAGAAGTTTGATGCAAGGAGAGATCTTGTTGTATCTAGAAAATGGATTGTCATTAATGAGATGAGAAGAAATGGTAAGGCGATGATCATCTCTAATAAAGTCCTAACAAATTCTTTGGATTGTTGAAGGAGTGTTCTTTCTTCGCAAAGTGGAGAGGAGGTGGATGTTTTGCGAAAAGATGGTGGATTGGTGGAGAGACCAATGTGAAAAGAGCTATGCATAAAAATTTTGGTCTACAACTTTCTTCTGATTATAGTCCATTGTCACAATTGAAGCAAAGATTTATGTTTGAAAAACTCCTACAAATGGATAAAATAGGGTTTCAAATTAAAGAGTAGGAGCTAAATTTCAATCCCCACAGGCATGAAATGGATAGAATGAAAGAATGGGTAGATTTTCACAACTTTTCCTCAAAATATTGGGATGAGGAGGCCCTAAGTTTTATGGGGAATCAATTGGGTACTTTTATTTGGGTGGATAAAGCCTTCATGGAGAAATGAAGGCTCAGGTGAGAACCTATGTAGAAATTAGTCTGGGTGGTGAACATCTAGAAGAACTAGAAATTGTCATAGAGGTAGGCAAGTGGTTCCAGGAGATAGATTGGGATCCCTCAGCTAGCAAGGGCCCCACCTTTTCAAAATTTGATGTCATGGATAAGGCTTCAAAACCAAATGGTGGATGCTTGACTGAGTAAAGAAGTGGAGCTATGAATAGTGGGGCAATACCAATGAATGGGGAAAGCCATGGTCATGAAATAGAATAGGATACTCTTCAGAATAATGAGGGTTGAATGAGTAAATAGAGGATGAAGCTTTGGAAATAATGGAGAATGAAAATGGGGTTTTAGAGTGGTTCCCAAACCCACAAGAAGAGGAGGGTACCAAGGAGGAAGATTTGGTCTAGAGGAAATTATGGGATTGGGATATGAACTAGTGAGCTATGAAAATCTCACAAAGGGGGAAGTAGTGAACTCAAATATGAGTGATGATGATGACAACAGTATGGAGGGACAAGTTCTAAAGGGAAATAACCCTATAAAAGAAGGTGAGGTTTGAGATATGAATGAAAAGGTTGATACATTAGAAGATAATATAGATCCCCCAGTCTCCCTAATGACTTAGGGGAAATTGGATTAAAATCAAGAAACGAAGCCAAGAATTCACCATAATATGGGGAAGGTAGGAGGAAAGGTAGGTTGCCAAACATAGAGAAGAGGGTTATGGATGACAATGTAGAAGGCCAGAAGAAACTCACCATGATGCTAAAATCAATGAAGGGCAGTACCCTTCTCGAGGAGAAATAGGGATCATACCATGGAATGTCAGAGGCTTAAATGCCCCTAACAAAAATTTCCTTATAAGGCATTTCATGGAGGTTTCAAAGGCTGATGTCTTCATGATCTAGGAGTGAAATTAAGCAATATATAAGTGGAAATGTTTGAGAAGAAATGAAAAATATAGAATGTTGAGCAAGTCAAAGCTAAAAGAGCCTCAAGGGGTCTGTTAATGGTTTAGAGACCTCAAAATTCTTATCTAGAAAATGTTGTAGGAAATAGAAACTAGTTGGCCTTCAAAGTGAGAAGTCTTTCATAAAATTCGGTCTTCACATTAATCAATATTTATGGCCTCGCAAGTTGCATTAAGAAAAGGGAACTATGGGTAGAGTTTAGTGTTTTTTGTAGTAGGTTATTTCCTAAATGTTGCATTTTAGGTGGTGATTTCAATGTGATCCTATATAGTGAAGATAAAATGAGGGCTATGGAAAGAAAGTATCAATCCTAAGTGGATTTTGAGAAATATGTAAGGGGGAATCATTTGTTTGAAATATAGATGGAAAATGGGAAATACACTTGGACAAATTGAAGGTTGGTCTTCAACCACATTGCAGAAAAATTGGACTAATTTTTTTTAAAAGAGATCTAGGAACTTCCCTGTTCTCTTTTGAAGATAGAATTTACCTCAATCGAGGTTAGATCACTATCCCAGTAAGCTGGAAATAATGGGTGAAAAGAGACCAATGAGATGCCCCTTTAAATTTGAAAACATGTGACCTTCAAGGATCAAAATCTTCTAGGGTTGATTGACACAGGTGGAATGGATGGAATGTTGAAGGAACCAAGATGTTTGGTGTGCTATCAAAATTGAATCTCCTCAAGAAACAAATAAAGGAATGGAATAGCACCCATTTCAAAACAATATTTGAATCTAAATACAAGCTTGAAGAAGAGTTATCAGCTCTTAATGAAGTGGTATTATCTTTAGGAATGGATAATGAAAAGTACCTGAAGGAAAAATAGTTTCTCAAAGAATATGAGGAGATATAGGTGAAAGAGGAAATGTATTGGTGGTAGAAACCTAGGGAAATTTGGATGTTAGAGGGGGATAAGAATATGAAATACTTCCATAATATAACTAAGGATCAAAGAGAAGTCAATAATATTACAATTCTAAAGGGAATGTGATGGCACAATTATTGAATCACCTGGGGACATCACCAAGGAACCAACCACCTATTTTGAAAATTTGTTAAATAAAATAGAAGGATCAATGCTTATATCACAAAACCAGTTTTTGGAGATAATCCCAAAGTTGTTCAATAAGGGGTAAAATAAGATGATGATGAGTGAACTCATGATAGAGGAAATTAATGTTGCAACATTCCAACTTCATCTGGATAAAGCACCTAGACTGGATGGGTTTTCGACATGCTTTTTTCAAAAATGTTGGAGCATTGTGGGAAGTGAAGTGGTTGATGCCATAGAAGACTCAAGGATCTCGGGAATGGTCCTGAGGGAAGGGAACAACATCTTCATTTCTTTGATCCCTAGAAAGGAGAAGCCATCATCTTTAGACGAGTTGAAACCCATAGCTCTTTGCAATACATTGCGTAAAATCATGGCGAAAGTAGTAGAGAATAGACTTTAAAAAGATTCTACCAGAGTTAATTTCAGAGGAGAAAATAGGGTTTGTGGCTGGGAAGTCAATTCCAAAAGGGGTCATTATTGCATAGGAATCTATTCACTCTATTCAAAAAATTAAAAAATTATAGAGTATGTTGTTGAAAATGGATACCAAAAAAGCATATTGTGGGATAGATTGGAGGTTTATGTGCAGGGTGTTGTTGGCCTTTGGGTTTGACTATAAATGGGTAAGTTGGGTGTTTAATTGTATTTCTAGCGCCATGTTTTTAATCATTGTGAATAGAGCATCAAATTATTTCTTTAAAGCATAGAGAGGAATTAGACAAGGAGATCCTCTCTCACCCTTTTTGTTTATTATAATGGTTGCGGCATTAGAAAGGGATTTTGGCACTACAACAAGCATTGGGAAGCTAGAGGGATTCAAATAATGAGCAAGGTGCCTATTGTGACCCATCAATAGTTTATAGTTGACACCATGCTTTTCAGGGTCATAAAATGTTATGAAGCCCATAAGTTGAAGGAGATACTAGAACTTTACTTTCAGGCCTCGGGTCA
Source organism: Sequoiadendron giganteum (assembly GCA_007115665.2). Classification (NCBI taxonomy): domain Eukaryota; kingdom Viridiplantae; phylum Streptophyta; class Pinopsida; order Cupressales; family Cupressaceae; genus Sequoiadendron; species Sequoiadendron giganteum. The sequence continues at coordinate 317,340,268 of CM021109.1, forward strand.
AGAGGTAAGTAAGGAAAAATTGAAAGTTTATTTTTTTCATACTCCACCACGTATAGATTAAGAGATCCTAAGAGTTTTGAGATTTAGGAAGGTCAATTACCATGCACATATCTTGGCTTGTCTTTAGCAATGAGAGTGGGAAATGGTAAGTTATGGGACCCCCTGATAAATAAGGTAAATAATTAGATGCCATCATGGAAGGGACGGTGGTTATCATGGGTTGGTAGGTTAGTTATGCTAAAGGATATTATTTTGATGCTTCTAATTTATTTAAAGTCATGTATGGCATTGCCCAAGGGGACATATCAAGCTCTAACCCAAAGTATGAGGAACTTCTTTTGGAAAGGGAATGCAAACAAAAAAAGTTCACGCTAATCACATGGGATATGATATGCAAATTGAAGGAGGTGGGGGAAATAGGTTTGTGGGATGTTTTGAGATAGAACAAAGCGTTGGGGTCCAAGATGATTTGGAAGATGTATACATAATGCAAGTTGAAATGGGCTTTGATTCTTTAGAATAAATACATATGGGATGACACATGTGCAACATCCTCACTGTCAACACACTTCCCAAAGATTTAAGAGTTTGGAATTTCATGCCAGAGTGTAGACCAATAATCAAAAAGTTCTTATTTTGGGACATTCATGAAAACAACACATTGATGTTTTGGGAGGACTCATGGGGGGGTACCCGATAGAAAATAGTTTGGCAGACCTACAACATTCAAAAGATATTATCACAACTTTGGGGAATGAATGTGAGAGTTTACTTGGAGATCAATTGTTTTGAAGGGAGTTGCAGTTGGCAATAGAAGGAATTCAATAGGATAAATATTCTTGCCACTAAAATCATGCAATTGCAATTTTTTCTTAAGGATATAATCATTATGATTAGGGATGGTAAAGATAGGTTGGTTTGGGCTGCCACTAGTTCGGGGCAGTACAACACTAAGGATGATTTCTTGATGCTATGGAGGCAAGATGGGAGGATATCACTCCCATAAAAATTATGTTGGGATAGCAGATGCCTTTAGAAACCTAGGGCCTTTGCTTGGATCACAATCTAGGGGAGGATTTTGACTACGGATAGGTTTAGCAGAATGGGCTATCATGGTCCATCCTAGTGTGTAATGTGTAAATCAAGTGAGGAAGAAGAAAATTGCCTATTTCTTGATGCCCCTTTCCTCAGGAGTGTTGGAGGTGGTTGTGTGAAAAGTTTGGTTAGGTAGGTGCCCTTTCAAATGACATTTTAAATCATGACCCTTATTAAAAAAGGAGAGCGATGTACTCAAGCATATGGCTAATTAGCCCATCCATTCTGATTTGGGGTTATGGAAAGAGTGGAACATGAGAATATTCTAAGGTAACTTAGAGATGAATATATCATCCTTTCAAAACAAGGTGGAGGCAGTCATAGTTGAAGTTGTGAACAATAAAGTTTCAAGATTGAATCTACAAAAAATAGAATTCATGGACTAGGAAGTGAAGTTGAGACAGTTGGTTTGGTCTCAAGATTCTAAAAATTGGGAGTCAAAAGGCAACATGACAACAAGAACCTCAAGCCAAGGTAGTTTGGAGGCCTCCTGCTTAGTCATGGGTCAAATTGAATTTTGATGGGGCATCAAGAGGAAACCCAAGAAGATTGGGGGTAGGATGTGTAATTCGTAATTGGAAAGGGGATATCATGGGGTAACTCTTGTCCTCTCTTCTGGAAAAGGAAAATAACGTAGCAAAACTACAAGCAGTGATCTAGGGGCTTCAATTCTACCAAGAGCTTAGGTGTAAAAATTTTGAGGTGGAAGGAGACTCAACTTTGGTGATAAGTTCTCTTAGGTTAGGTAAGATCTTGAATTGAAAATTGTAGGGGATGGTGGAGAGGTCTATTGGTCTATTGGGGATGTTTGAGCACTATTTGGTTAAACACACATACAGAGAAGCCAATTATAAGGTGGAAAAATCAGCAAACCTTGGTGCAAATGGGGTTACTAAGAAACAATCCTTTTCCTTCTCTCAAAGGGATAAGCGATTGTTGTTTACTAATTCATGTGGTGAATATAGGAGTCAGAAGGGTGTGGAGGTGTGTAGTCTAAGTAGGTGACCTCATACCTTGGGTGCCCTCAAAAACTTGGTTCAATCCGGGTGAAGTTGGGATTCCACATGAATTCTTGGTTCATGTGGCACCTGTTTGCTTGATTTGGTGCAAAGAGTAAACATCTATGTGGTGAGGTGTGTAGGGTTGAAAAGTGGTGCTCACTTTCTATCTTTGGTGTAAATCATACACATTGTTACAGTGTGGTGCATTGGTTTGACAAGCAACATCTACATGCACATTTTGGTGCTAAGCTTAAACCTTGCTGAGAAGAGGTGCATTGGGTTGACAAGTGGCATGCGCTTGACTTATCTAGACCTTCAATGCTTGGATGCACATGGTGACTGCCCACACTTTTGGGTGTTAGCCATAATTTATGCAAGTGGCATGTCTAAGGTTGGAAAATTTACAGTTGGTGCTTTAGCACTACTTTGTGATTTATTCCTGAGCTTTGTTGTTTTATTCAATTGTCAGGATGAAGTGAAAATAATCGTTAATTTAATCATTTAGTTAGAATTAGGTATCTACATAAACTAATCAAGAAAATATTAGCAGAATAAAATGAAGTGAAAAAATTATGTTGACACCAAGCATACTCCACAACTATTCTCGAGAGGAGATAATTTTCTCTTAAGATTCAACCCCCAAAAGATCTCAATAAAGTTTGGAAAGTCCACCAAGCTAGCACCAAGATATGTGGGTCTGTTTGAGGTCCTAGAAGTAATCAACCTAATTGATTACATAATAGATCTTCCACTAGCTCTTTCTCAAATACATGATGTCTTTCATGTGTCTTATTTAAAAAAGGTATCTATTTACTTTCAACATGGTTTTGATTGGAATGATTTTTAGGTCCAAGATCTAGGAGAGGTCATGATCAAGCCTCTTAGAGTACTCAAGGTTTGCAAGCTCCATTTATGTAATAGAGAAATCACTCAATGCAAGGTCCAATGGAACCAATATTATGAGAGTTGTGCCACTTGGGAGGAATATGAAGAAGTTCATCATAGATTTCCACATTTGTTTAATTAAGATACTTTCATAGAAATAATTTTTTTATTTCATATTGTAATTTAATTTTGAACTAAATCATAGAGGACATGATATTTAAAGGCCCGAGGAGATGTCACACCTTGTTTTTGGAATAAATTATCTATGATTTATTTTTTGGTGTGCTTTAAATTATGATTTCATTTTTTTAAATAAAATTTATACTATGATTGATCTTCTTTATTATGTAAAGATAGGGAAAGTGTTAGTTAGATATTATTTTGAAAATATATAAATGTGTATATATTATCATTATGATGATTAGTTAATGTTTATGTTATGTTTTGGTATATTGATTATCAAACTAAATACCTGTGGTGTAGGAAATTGTATACCTTAACAATTTTACACTATGTTTTGGCCCCCCTAAATTAATGAGCCTAATTGACCCTCTAATGACCTAAAAGTATACATTCTAGATCCCATTTGTCCCATTTTTCAATAAACACCAAACATTGAATATATGCATCCAACACATGTGTTTCCCCCAAAACCAAGTAACCTGGAAATTCAGGCTAGGACCCATTTTCTCATGGGTGAATGGGTCCCCCTTCTTAGCTAAGACCCGTTTTTGGATATGTTTTTGGAAGAATTTTAACATTCAAAATTCAAGTCGTAAATTATGCCAGCTTTCAGGATCTAATTTTTGAGAAATTAAATAAATGCCTATAAATACCTAGTTATTGCATCATTTGCAATGAAGAGAAGGGAATTAGAAGGATTATTAAAAAGATAGAGTTGAACTTCAAGAGTTTTCAAGAGAAAAATTTTAGAGTCTTATTACAACAATTCGAGATCCAACATCATGTCAAAGTTTATGTGTGTTCATATTATCTTATGAAGGCTAACATTGTTGTAGGTCTCCAAGCATTCAAGAATTCAAGAAAATATATCAAGAAAGATCCAAATCCTTGAAGAGATGTGCATGAATTTAGTCCTTCAAGGAAGCCATTGAAGGGTGGTGAGTTGTATAATTTTGTTCATTCATCATTTCCTTCCTTTCCATTAAGGTTTTATCATTGACATTGCCATTGTGGAAGTGGGAACACTTACACTGGGTTTGACTGAGGCAAGCCCCTATATGGAACAATATTTTCCCTCTTTGAGAATGCGTAGGTTATAGGTTGAAGAGGATTGAAGAAGGATTGAATATCAATTTTTCATTGTTTCATTTGTTGTCACAAAAATTTTCAAGACATGGAAATACACCTACATAATTTATTTATGACATTCTGACAAATTTGTAGGCATAAAATAAAAGCTCAAACATAACACTAGAGGACCCCAAAAGTTGATCAATACACCCCAACAAAGACCCATTTGTCCAAGGGTGACCTAGTCCTTATAGGCACAACCAAACCAATTTTTTAGGTAGGTACACAATCATCTACACCGTGTAGATCTACTAGAACTTGACTATTTCAGTTTTCACCTATCAATATTTTGCATTTATCATATTAGGGCATATAGTCTAATTAGGGAAATCACTCCAAATCATTTCCAATCCATTCCTAAGACTCAAATAGATGCAGATCTAGGTCTGATTTACTCACCTTGGAGATTGAAAGTCAATATTTTTCTTCTTCTTTTCTTCTTTGTAGTCCTTATGAATATGTCTAGGCTTACCACAGTTCCAACAAACAACTTTAAACTTTCTAGGAGCTCTGGATCTCCCCTTGGACTTGGATTTATCATGATTCTCATTCTTCTTTCCTTTTTTCTTAGGTCTTCCATGAACATTTAGGGCCTCTTGTCCCTAATGGATACCTTTTTCCTCATTTCTTCAGAAAGAAAAGAACCCACCACATCTTCAATCTTCAATATAACATAGGTACTCCCAATAGCCATAACAAGAGAATCCCACGAATCAAGAAAAAAACAAAGTAGGATTTGAAATTCCTCTCCCTCATCCATTTTGGCACCAACTGATACCAACTGAACGACCAAAATATTGAATGCTTCCATGTGGGTCTATAATTCATCCACCCTCTTCCATTCTCAAGGAATATAGTTTCTTCCTCAAGAAAATATTGTTCACTAAGGATTTTTCTTTATACATCTCACCAAGCTTCTTCCATAGTTTTTGTCTAGAGGTCTCTTCATGGACATTGATTAAAATATATTCTTCCAAGAAAAATCTAATTCAACCCTTGGATTTATAGTCCACAAAATCATATTGAGTAGTCTAAGTAGGATCTATAGGCCTTGAAAAATTCTCATCAACAACATACCAAATATCTTAATCTATCAAAAATCCTCCATCTTCAACTTCCACATTTCAAAATTATTTTTAGAAAATTTATCCACCTCTATTCTCCCCATTGAACTTTCCATCTAAAAATTTATGTAACAAGATCACAAAGTGTCTTCTACACAAGCTCCCACTCAAATCTAGATTAGTTTAAAAAGCTTACAAACCCATAATTGAAACCAAAGGTGATCAGGCTTTGATACAACTTCCTACACTAATCTTGAGAGGAGAATAATGCAAAAAATTTACAGATCTTTAAGAGTTATATAAACTTAAACAAAAATAAACATAAATATCATGCATACCACAATGTTGTGATTTACACGGGGAAAACCCTTTCGGGATAAAAACCCCACACTCCAAAAGCTGTCCAATATATTATTTAAAAATAAAAAATATTACAATATACTTGTAGAGAAAGCTTCTCACAAGAGTATCACCAACCAGAGATCCAAAGGTAACACATCTGCTATCAGACTCTCAAAACATATCACAATGCACAACCATAATGAAACACCCTCATAAAATAGGGTTTCCTTCTAGGACAAGTCAAGCCATCAAAATAAAAACCATTAGGTCTCGACCCTAATGATGAATGATCCAGATTTATAATAATAAAATATACATAAATGTGGCTTTCGGGGGCACACTGCCCCTGAACCCTTGCTGGGTTGCACAGCCCTTGGAGCCCCCACCGAGGGGATGAGTCCCTTTGAACCCCTACAAGGGGTACCCCCTACACCCCCCACACTAACGTATCAACAATACTTTATGTATTTTCAAGATTGAGATACATTTTCCCAATAATTTACATTCATTATGTGAAATTTTCAAATTGTTCATTGCATTTAAATTGTATCTTTCATTTAAGCCTAAAAAGTGAAAAAAATGCATTGTTTTGTTTCAAATTTGCATCAAAGTCATCCTTTTTAGGTTGTGGCATCTTAGAATTAGTCAATCATTGCATTTAAAATCTAAAACTTGCATTCAAAATTTTCCAAAATATTTTCACCTTTGTTGCACACTTTTATTTTGCATTACATTGTCCTAAATTGAGCAAAATCTAAAAAAATATCATTTGTTTAACATGCTTGCAACCAGAGAAAGAAACATTAAACAACAACATAAAACTTCACTTTTTTAGTTTTTTGAACCCTGATAAAGGACTTAGATGGCCTTGGGAAACCCTGTCCTTGAACAAGTGGCTCAGATAATTTTTACATAGGTTTTTGTCTCTGCATTATCACTCTATTTTTTCTTGCAACTATCTAGTTTGAAATTCTAGAAAAGCTTTATGGCATGTGCAAGAAAAGTGTCATTTTTCTTGATTTGTTGTAAATTTGGGAAAAAAAATTGCATTTGAGTATTGAAAATAACCATATCTATAGGACAATTGTTTACTATTTTGAAGCATTGCATAATTTGAGTAGTTTAGTTTTCATTTCTGCACAAGTTCATAACTCTAGGTTATTACAACACATTGCAAATCCATAAGGAAAGTAGAAACAGATTTTATTTTCAAAGATGTGGTTTTGATATGGTTAAGCATGGATTACATAAGTATAATCTCCCTATTTATGATTGCAATCTAGGGAAAATAAATGAGGTCATTAGCAAACATGTCTATCCTAATTATGAGAGTACCTTGATGCAAGAGAATGAAAACATTGACATGTTTCTTAATATAACTCTTCCTATCCCTCACTCATCTCCTAATATCTCTCCTTCTTATGAGAGTGTTTTGGTGCAAGAGGATGCAATCATGGACAATCATGACAATCATAATTTTTCTTCTCCCGATACCTCTCCTACTTGTGATGAAGGTATCTTGGTGTTAGAAGACCCAATCATTGAGAGTCATGAGAATATTATTTGTTTCTCTCCTAGAACCTCTCCCCCTTAGGAGGATATTATAGCACAAGAGGATGAGATCATTGAAACATTTATTAGCATCACTTTATCTAGTCTGTATTCATCTCCCAACATCTCTCCCACTTTTGAGAATGTTTTGGTACAAGAGAATGTGATCATATAGAGAATCATAACAATCACAGTTTTCCTTCTCTTGATACCTCTCCTATTTGTGATAAAGGTACCTTCGTGTTAGAAGATAAAATCATTGAGAGTCATGAGAATCTTGTTTGTCCCTCTCTCAATGCCTTACCCATCTGGGAAGATATGGTATCAAAAGAATATGATATCTGTAGAGACCTAAAAATGTCTCGATGGATCACATTGGGTAACTAACATCATTTCATCTTCAATCCCATCCTCTTTTTGCTTAATTTATTAAATTAAACTAGATATTTAATTAATTGAATCATTTTCATCTATTAATCTAGTTCGTTTAATCGGGTTAATTCACCCCCGGGTGATCCCACAAAGCTGGTTTATAATTTCTGAGAGGAACTGATTTTTGTTGAAATCACATATTTTTAAAAAATATAATGATTTAAGCCTTTAAAAGTTCCATTTTAAGGATTCCAATTGAAGAGGATTTGATCAAACCACCTTAGATCAAACCCCCTTGGATAGAACCTGGCTAGTTTTAAACCATACCTATAAATGAGTCTCCTTTACACCTATCAAAATGTTGATTAAAAATCACTTTTGATTTACCTTTTGGGGGATCAAATGAATTCATTTAAAATTTATTTCAAATGATTATGGTATTCCTTGAAATTAGCTACCCCATGAATATAATTTTAATATGTTTTGGTTTTATTATGTATGTATTTTTTTAGTTTTATTAAACATAGGTTTTTCACCGAAAATCAAGCTCTCTGTTTTGCACATGTAGAAAAACAAAAAATTATTAAAATAATTTTTTTTTAAATATTTTCATGCTTTGTATTGATCTCCTTGATTCATTAAAATAAATAAATTGAATTTCGATACATACAAAAAAAGCTATGTTGTATACAGTCCACCTATGTCTGAATTGCAATTGGTTTGACTTTGAAACTCTATTAAGGAAAAAATATTCAATAAAAAAATATGAGACCAAATGAAAGTGCTAGATATCATAGTTACAAATCTAAATTAAAAAAAAATAGAATTTTATCCTTCATACAAAAAAATTTATGTTGTATACGGTGAGCATCACTTTTTAAAAATGTTGTTTTCTAAAAAAAACCAGTTTTCGTGGGAGATAGAAAAAGAAGTGCAATTTTATTCCAAAAATTTTGAAAAAAATATTTTTAGAATCTACAGACAAAATTTGATGAGACTCTAGTTTGCATCATCTTCAAATTCCTCACGGTTTAGCCGCTATAGGTGACCGAATGTGAAGATTTAGTTAAAAATAATAATTTTAGTGTCCAGTTTGGCCAAAAATTGTAAACCACTATTGTGGGATCACCCCCCCTTTCACGTTATCATTTCATATAATTAAATTAAATAAATCAACATATTTAATTTAATTCCCTAAGTCTTCTAACTTAATTAAATAACACTAAGCTATTTAATTAAATATCATTTCACCTTTCCCCATTCATTAAATCATTTAATTTAATGAAAATCACTTTATTCCTCCAAATCCACTAATTATGTGATTAAACCTTGTTTAATTAACAATTAAACTATTTTTTCTCCAAAAGGGGAATACTCCCATAGAATATTCCTTATCCCTCTTTTTGCACATTTAAAACTTTCTTTTAATTTGCAAAATATCTTTATCTTTATCCATGAGAGTATCCCAAAAGGAATATTTTCTTTCCTCCAATCAATTAAGAAAGGGACATTCTCACTTGGCTTGAAATGCAAGTCACCTTCTAACCTGTGTGTGCAGGTCAAAAGTGTGTTTATTTGGAAGGAATGTGAGCCCTTGATTAATTCTCATCTTGCATTCTCATTCGTTGATGAGAATCCATGATCCATGCCTCTTCTTCCTTTCATCTTTGACCGTTGATTAATCTTTTCAATCTCAACCCTCCATTTCTTATTTGCTCTCCTATAAATAGAACCCTATTCGGAGACAAATGGATCCCTCTTTTTTAGAGAAAACTTATGCTATTGAATCTCATCCATCTTTCAATTGAAAACTTATCCTGCTGATTTAACTTGCATCCACACTCATATTTTACTCATTTTTAACTTGTTTTAGTTCATTTTAGTTACATAAATAACTTAATACATCCATTAATGGATTCCATGCACCCATCTTAGCTTGTTTATAAGTTAGGGTTTTCATCTTTTAGCTTAGAAGTAGCTTAGATTAGCTTAGAAATTGAATAATTAGATCACTTTTAGCATAAAATCATGTTTAATTAGCTTACATCATGTTCATTTTAGCATAAATCAAGTTTTAATCTATTTTATCACAATGGTTTCATCAATTCTCTTCCATAGAATCAATTGAAACATGCTCACTGATCATGGGATAGGGAAAGGGTTATTGTTCCACATCAACATGACACCAATTCTGAAATATGATAAGTTTCAAATGGGTTAGAGTAGGGATTTAACTATTTTCATAGTTTGTAGCTTTCAATTTTAGTAAATGCTTAGTTTAACTTTGAATTTGAATGATATTTTTTGGTAGATTGAGGTTTTATGGATTCATTATACTTTGATTCATCATAGATCAAGTGTAATCGATCCACCTTGATGATCCTCGTCTCACATTCTGGCGCTAGGAGGGAAAACCGTCAACTTAACAATTTTTTAGCTCAAATTCCATTTGTTTGTTGTTCTGCAGGTTATAGTGTTGCCCACACTACAAATAGTGATGCTTTTTGAAGAGCATCTCCATATAGAAATTTCCACACAATTTGAAACATCAACACCAAATTAATGCATCGACGTTGATTTAAATTTGGTGATGTTAATTTAATCTGGAGCTATCGAAAAGTTCAAACGATGACGCCCAAACTTCACCAGAGCGATGCCGACAAATTTCAAATCATGATGCTACTGTTAGCAGAAATGTTGGACCAAATATTGATGCCATTGTTCTCACTTTTTCCATTGCAGAGCGACACCCGTTTTCACCAGAGCAATGCCCAAACTACAAATCGCAACGCTATCATGTGCAACGACGCGCAACTCTGGTAAGAAGTTTAGCGAATATTTTTTTAGCATGTGCTTTATTTTTTTGACTTTATCTGAATGCTAACATGTCATTGAATTCTCATTCTTTCTTTTTAGAGTAACTCATTTTAAAAATTTGGAGAAAAAGTAGGAAAAAATTTACCCCAACTTGTTGGGGTCATAACTTTTTACTCGGTGCTCAAAATTCGAATTTGTTTGCACCATCGAAAAGCTCTCCAAGAGGAATTCAATCCCTAAAAATATGGTTTCTTTGGAAATCAATTTTTAGGGACTAACACAAGTTTCAACTCCAAATTCCACTCTGAAGGCCTTCGAAAATGTGATTTACTACAACATAGAAAAATCGAAAAAAACTGAAAATTTTTAATTTTCGGTTTTTCTTAGTTGTAGTTATTATAACAGTGTTTTGACACTTTTGGGGCAATTATAAACCATCATATGCTACCTTGGTTCATGTTTTAGGACCACTAAATTTCCATTGGGTTTTAAAACTTACAATCTTAGGACAACTAGCTTTCAATTGGGCTTAAAATTCACTTTCAAAGTTGGCTAAAATTGAACCCTCACTTCATCATTTTCAATTGGGATTAAAATTGAACAAGACAACTTCATATTTCATTTGGTGCTTAAAACAAACTCATCACTGCTTTGAGGTATTAAAATTTACAATTGTTTGCTATGTTTTGTGATTTACAACGTTGTTAGTGAATGTGTATGCAATTCTCTCATCCCATTTGGCGATCTTGAGAAACATAAACATTCCTTAACACTTTGGAAAATCACATACATCTTTCATTTGGATTAAAATTGAACCCCTTTGCAAGTGTGAGAAAAATATGTGGCGTGTGTTCTCTCTTTGTTCATGCGATCAAAGATGATCAAACTATGAATGCACTTCCTTGCTATTGTTTATCTTTATATGGCCTACCTCCCCACTTTGAAAGGAGGGAATGACCCAAGCGGTAACAAACTAAAGCCAAGTTCTTCCAAATTGTGATATAAATGTGTGGTTGCAATGAAAATTGCAATCAATGGGATGTAGTACATGATAGCTCCCCCCCAGTATCTTTATGATGCGTAAAGCCCTTGTTCTAAGGGTTGGGAGACCTCTTCAAGGAGTTTATCATTGCACCCTATAAACTAGAAGCCCTTATTACAAACCTTTGTTTAGAATTCAAAAATCCTTAATACTTGGTGTAAGAATGGCCATTCTAAAGCCGTCCCACATTTTTACTATTCAATTGTAGAAACAAAAAAATCCTTTTGATCTCTATATTTTAAGAATTTTGAGATTTGGTGGTCTCGAGAAGTGTGTGTCATGGAGGGGAGCCAATGTCGCCAAATCTCTAACTGTTCGTATTGTTTAGTGTTTGGAGAAATCCAAGTGGGAATTCAAGAAGTATAGCCATTTTGAACCTAGGATTGTAAATTATTGTGAGTCAGTTTGATACATTGCTTGGTTCCAAAAATGTTACAAAAAAAAACATTCACTATCTTCCTCAAAATTTCAAACACTTTGGCTTAAATATGGATACCTCTTGAATTAGCCTTGATATTACTTATTTTCCCAAGGGTTTCTATCCTTAGAGATTTCTAAACATCTTGACTTAATCCCAATCCATATATCCTAAAGACAACATAGGAAATTATGGCTCTAACCTCATGATTTTCATGAAATGGACATTGTGAAAGTTATGATATTTTTGACATAAACATTAGTTTGGAAACATAATCAAGACAAGTGTTTGTGTAAACATAACCTCATTAATCAAAGATTAAATAAAATGAACACCCCACATTGATGTGTGTTGAAATCATTTACTCCCCAATCAAAAGCAAATTGAGACAAAGAAAACATTGCAAACATTGAGTCCAGATCATTAATTTCCATTATCCAAAGTCATTGAGTTTTATTTTCAAAATCATTGGGTCCTATTTCCAAAATCATTTAAGTCCTATTTTTCCAAAATCGTTGAGTCCTTAGGTTTTGATCACTTTAGAGGTATAGCATTTTTCTCACTACCTTGGTCTTGGAAAATAAAGGTTAATTCTAAGTAAACACTGGGTAAAACATTTCACTCACCCCTCCATCAAATTTCAGCCTTCATTTCACCAAACTTTGCAAAAAAAATTGAATACACCAAACGCTTTTTGAATTGAACATCAATCAAACCAACCTCTAACTTGGCCATGTTGTATGTGAAATGTATCATTTTCCATGCATTGGATTAATTTAGTTATCATATTTGAACTAGTTTATCTTGAAGGTCATGAATCTACCCTAAATATTTCCAAGTTCATCAACATCCTTTATCCAAACATCAAAACTTCAAACTCAAGTCAAAAGTGTTGTCCCAAAATGTTTGCGAAGATCACTATTTGGATCATCCACCTTTTCATCTCCCATTATCATCATTGCTCCAAAAATACTTAGAGTGTCCCTTCTACCTATATTTGATTCAAATAGAGAGTTCAAACATTACAAATCTCAACACACGTCTCCTATCATTGACCCACAATCTATGGTTACAACAAGATCACAACACAAGAGAATCATGGATAAAACTAGAGTCCCATTCACCTCAAGTGATACCATTCCTAAAGAATTTGATCCAAGAAGTCAAGTCACCCCATCACAACAACCCTCATCTCCATCAGGACCATATGAGATAGAGGAAATCACAAACATTCCATTTGGGCTTACTAAGGAAGAAATCCTGGAGTATAAACAATAACATCAATCCTTAGAAAACATAGCTCCAATTTCCCCATCTTTTTTTGCACAATCATTGACACAAGGCTTGACTTCATCTACGATTCAACCAACTCCATCCCTTGTGCTGAGTCAATCATTAACATCTAATCTTGCAACTAGGCTAGGAATCAACCTTGGTCTCACTTCATGTCTAATAACAAACACAACTGTGGGTATTCACAAAAACCATTCCTTTAACCTCCAACCTTCCCAAAAACACAAGTTGGACACCAACCTTTTCCAAACCACTTAGATTCCATGATGCCACAATGAGCTCGACATTTCAAGTGCATTCATCTTCCTCCATCACCACAAATATGCCAAGTACGCCTAACATTACATAAGGTAATGTGGACCAAGTACCTCAAGTAGGAAAACAAGGGAAATATAACACCCTCACACAAGAGAAACCCTTAGCAAGTGATTCCAACAACCACATTGACACATCAAAACAAGTGGTTACCCAAACTATTCAACTCAATCCACCATCCACATCAAACCCATCTATCATTGACCCAAATAAAAACAACACCTTGGTTATGAACCCCGTCAACTAAGGAAATACCTTGACCGCATCCCAAGCACAAGGAAATCCCCCAAGAATCAGTCAAATGAATCCTTTTAATCAATGGACTCAAGTTCCTAATGTACCCTTACCATTGCAAAATCTAATGACAACATCCACATCTTTCCCCATGGTCCCCTTCACTATGCAAAATCAAATGGGGTCTCAAACTTACATTCCTCCATCTCAATCCACCATTTTATAGGGAATGTTGAACCAAGGAAACTCACAACCCATCCAAAACATCAACACCCACAATCCATCATAGATTTCCCAAGAACCAACTGATCCTATATTGCAAAATCATACCTTAGCCTTACAACAAGTACAACAAGATTATCAGCAAGCCATCCAACAACAACAACAATATCATGAAACCTTAGCTACATAGCAACAATAACAACAACAAAAACAACATCAACAACAAAAACAAGAAGATTATCAAGCATCCTTAGCGGCACAACAACAACAAGCCTATCAAGCATTCTTAGTCACACAACAACAAAATCAGGCCCAACAACAAGCCATCATAGCACAACAACAACATCAGGTCCAACAACAAGCCCTCATGACACAACAACAACAATAGGCCCAACAACAAGCCCTTATGGCGCAACAACAACAATAAGCCTTACTAGCTCAGCAATATGCCCAACATCAGAAATAACAACAACAACAAAGTTCTTACTATAATCCTTAGAAAAACATCATCAATTCAAATATGTTGGGAACATATACATCAACACAATCATCACCTTATCCCACACCACCATACACACCTCATCATATCAGAATCCCACATACACTTCATCCACCATCCCACAATACACAACATATGTTCCTCCACCGAACCCGCAAGATGATCTAGCATCACAATTTAAGGCATTATCATAGGAACTGTAGGATCTTTTGATGGGAAAGACAAAGAAGCCCCATACACAAAGCCTATGTCCTTATCCATTTGATCAAAACATCACAATGGTACTATTCCCTCCCAACTTTGAGGTCCCCAAATTTGATAAATACAAAGGGAGAGGAAATCTTGTGGATCACATCAAGGAATTCAATGCCATGTGCATGGAGGTGGCCTATAATGATTCCTATTTGATGTGCCTCTTCCCTCAAAGTTTAACAAGTACTGCCATGGATTAGTTTTCACAATTACCTCCAAGCATCAAAACTTTCCACGAAATTGTTGATGAATTCATAGAGCACTTCTTCTTCAATCTTGACATGGACGTAAGCTTAGAAGAGTTGTATACTCTCAAACAAAATAAAGGAGAATCTTTTTCCAATTTCTTGAAATGATGGAGACAAAAAGATAGTAAGAGAAACTGGACCATTCCTGATGAAAAAAGGCATTATAATAGAAAATATAGATCCAGATCTATCCTTCCACTTAAAAATGTAATGCATTACCACTTATGATGAGCTTGTCCCTAGATCCCTCATCATCAAGAGATCTCTAATCTCACATGGAAACACACAAGCATATAGAGACAACCACCCATCCACTAGTTTTAACGACAAGCTCCACTATTGGGCCAAGAACAAAAATGTTACTAGTGATGGTGTTGTCGATGCAAGGGTGGTATTAATTTCTCCTAGACAAGAAAACACCCAAACCATGAATACACAACAACCATACATGTCACTATCAAACAATCAACCAACAATCAACTCTGCAAACACTCAATGTGGACAACAAAGAACAAAGAGTGCTCCTAAACAACAATTCAATCCCTTAGGGGAACCTATGGAGGATGTGCTGAAGTAGTTGATATAGTCTAATCTTATCACACTCCCAGATTTCCCAAACTATCAAGAGCCACAAGTTAAACCTCACAGCTATAGAGAAGATCATTTTTGTGAATTTCACCAATACAAAGGTCATAACACACAAAATTGTTTTAGAGCCAAAATTCTAATAGAAGATCTTATTGACTTCTTCCATGGAATTTTTCCTTGATGTCAAAACTGCCCTGGGTTGGTGCCTTGGAAGCATTTCTCAGTCTGGTCTTATTATGGCATTTGATTGGCACATTTGTTATTTGGTTTCATGTTTAGAAATCTTGGTTACAAGTTAATGCTCTCTGGTTCTTGATGCTTGGGTTTATAAGATGCAGGTTGCTTTTCAGTTTTAAGAAAACCCTATCGGGTTTCCTTAACCAACTGATAATGGTTTGGGACATATAGATTATGGTTTTTTGGCATGGGTGAAAGGCATTTTGAATTTCTTCACAAGGCTATGGATATTATTTAGCATATCATTTGGCATTGGCCATTATCTTTGGCACACTATATGGCATTGGATTTCATTGTGATGGAAAATCAGCCTTGGTTAAAGGTATAAATTTTGATCTCTCATTAGCATTTAAATCAGGTCTCATCTTGGTTAATTCACATGGATTAAAAGCCGACAACAGAAATAATTTTTTGAGTATCTTAAGGTACGCTTACTAGAAAGTGTCAGTATAAATAAAGCTATCATACAAGCTCATAATGATGATAAAAATACTATTGAACTTATGAAATCCCAAATGGTTGATAAGAAAAAGACTAAAGAGGGATTAGAAGCCAAGTTAAAAGACAAGAATGAATTATGCAATAAACTGGAAAATGAGGTTGCATCATTTAAGAGATGTTTAGATAATGATTTCATGTTAAAAGAACTAACTCTTAAAGATGATTTGATTATCAGTCAGAAAATTGAAATTGAAGAATGTAAAAGGATAGCAGATGTTGTAAGGTTTGATTTGGAAGTTAAAAATACTAAATGTCTACAACTTGAAGGAGAAGTAGTTGCATTAAGAAAAGAGCTTGAAACTATTAAGATTCAAATGGATAAAACTCATAAATTTGATTGTAGTACTAATTTATGAATGAGATGATTGGCAGACAAAAGCAATTTAAAGATCCTATAGGAGTGGGATATGAGGTTGGACAAGGCTCTACAGAAGAATCTAAACATGAAATAGTTTTTGCTACTGTAGATGGAAAGACATTTATAGCCAAGAAAACACCAAGATTGAAGGTTGATCTCGGTCACCATATTGTTGCTGCTCGGACAAAAGAAAAATGGGTTAGGACAAAAAGACCATCAAGATCTTCATTTATCAGGTATAACCACTCTCAATTTTATGGCTATTGTCATTGTTGTAATACTTATGGACATAGAGCAAGAAATTTTTGGATGAATAAAAGTTATAATCATGTGAAAAATGTCAAGAGAGGTTCATACAATGTGCCTAGAAGAAATTCTTGTCACTATGGTCTAGACAACACTATTATATGTTATAGGTGTAATAGGTTTGGACATAAAGCACAGTGGTGTAAGAAAATTTTGATAAAGCCTTCTAGGGACTACATGTTCAAACAAAAGGAAAAGAATACCATGAGTAAGAAAAAGACAAAGCCTATACAAGTATGGAGAAGAAAGCAAGAAAAGAAAAATGAAGAACTAAATCTTGTGCATGCTGCACAAAAATCATCATTAAGCATTTGAAAGACAACATGAAGATAGGGGGAGATGATTAATGCATTTTGAATAAACCCCTTTGATATCAAATAATAGAAGGATCAGTATTTTCTTTGTACCTATCAGAATAGGTGATGGTTTGTATTACTCAAGAGGTACTTGAAGTTAAGATGCCTGAACAGTGAAGCAGTGTTCATTTTGTCTTTGTCATCAAATCTTGATATATTGTCTCATCTTTGTTCGATTCTTTGAAACCATATCTAACAGCAACCTGATAAAATTCAGTGCCTTGATTTATATGAATGATATTTCACCAATAGAGCATGTTAAGAAAGTGAATTGTTTGAGGTCTTAATTGAAAGAATGATAGAGGCAATTTGTTGAAAAAAACATTAACGGTAAATGTTGAGTTCTGCAGTGTTGTGCTTGGAAAAATTGAACAACATACTAAGTAGTTGCTATAAATTAGTTTTATGGAGTTTTAGTTGCTGGTTTGGCATTTTTGACAGTTGAATTTTACATGATATTGATAGTTTGGTGACTTGAGAGTTATGTAGTGGACTATATGCTACAGATTTGGCTGCTTTGTGTTATTCTGGTAAAGGATGTTACTCTGAAGAACAAGGTTTGTTGAAATGAAAATATGCTGGCCTAATTATCTTACTTCTGGTTCCCTAAGTAAGTATTGAATATAAAGTGGTATCTACTTGCTTGTTGATGTATATAAATCTGGTTTGGGAGTAGTATACTTCAGTGTTTCATTTGCAAATGAATTTGATCATCATATTGTGTTTCATTATGATCAAGGAGAAATGTGCAGTAAGTTATTGTATCATTGATAAAGAGTTACTCATTGAAGAATTGGCACATTTTCAATAAGCTTGAGAAAAGAAATGGTATCTTACGGATCAAAAAGGATCTTTTTGTGAAGCTTCTTTGTAGGGGGAGCTTGGTTCTATGGTTTCTCTCTTACAACCTACGTATCATTGTTTGTTGCTCTAATTGTATTTGTAGTTGGTTTCATTGGTTGTTTGGCTTTCAGATATTTATCGCGGTTGCTTGTCTTTGGTAACTATACTGGCTTTGATGATACATTTACATAATTTGGGTGGTACATACTGTGAACAGTTGGTTCTTGGTTCACATGGTTCATGGCATGCACTTAATTCTTATATGTTGGTACTAATGTTTGACCATATATTCATTACAGCAAGATATGCATTTGTGCATGGTTATTCATACTGGTAACAGTGTGTTTACAGTTGACAATGGAGAATGAAGTTTAATATGACCAAAAGGTGGAACAGTTAGCCTTGGTGTGCAGTTTTGGTTATGAATCTTTGACAGTTTGCTTGGTTTGTGGCTGTACAGTGATGCTCAGACTTGCAGCCTTATGATATTGTTGGTTTCTCTAGTCATTTTGGTTTGCTCTTGATGTCAAACCCGAAATAGATACATTTGTTTAGATTCATGACCTTAAGTTGATATCCATTAGCATCCATGGTGTGGCAACTTACAAATCTTATTTCTCAGGATATTCATGCTTCCTATTCATATTTCTCAGCATTTAAATCGGGTCTCATCTTGGTTATTTCACATGGCTTAAAAGCCGACAACAGAAATAATGTTTTAAGTATCTTTATTTGTCACATTGGAAGTGACTTAGCCTTGATTTCTTGGGGATATAAATGTCAATAGCCATTGAAATTTGGTGGTAATATTTCATGGCACAATTTTGTCAGCATTTCTTATAGTCAACAATTGTCAAACGGTAATGAGTTTGTCAGCATGTGTTTGGTAAGGCTGCGGAAATCTTACCTCGGTACCACTGAAAATCAAGTTGGTAACTACGGTAGTGTAGTGAAAGCTGTTAGTGGAAAGCAAGACAGCTATCGCTACACCGTGGGCTATTAGAAAGGAAACCGTGGCAGTGCAGTGGAAGTAGCTAGCGGCATGCAAGACAACTACCTCTATACCATAGGTTGTCAGAAGTGTAACCGCAATAGCATGGTGGAAATGGTTTGCTGTTTGCAAGGAGCTACCGCTATACCGTGGGAAGTCTGAAGGAAGACCGCGAATGAGCGGTAAGGAAGCAGTAACAATCAGTGCTAGTCACTGCTATACCGCGAGTGAACATAATGGTGGGTGCAGTAGAGTGGTTGAGGAAGAAAATCGTGTGTTGGTTCTTTTGGGAAGCTTAGGTCACTATTTCACTTCTATTGTTCGAAGGGTTTGGAACCCTAGTCTGGCCGCCACCATGGAATCACTCTCTTGATCGTTTTATTCTACATGTTTTTGGTTTACTGACAACATATAGGAAAGATTGGAAGACCATGACAATGGTCGATTCACCTGTCAGTCTCCTTCCATCGGGTAAGAGCTCGACTAAGGGAGAAGCTCGGGCTGCTTAGCTACTTTGTAGGTCTGGTAAAATTGCTACATGCAACATCTATTTCTATATTCTCAGGTATTCAATTTTTTCAATTGGTTTGCATAATCGTTACTTCTAAATGGAAGGTGGAAAATTGGTTAAATCTTTTCTTGGTCAGAACTAAAAAGATTGCATATAATAGTAATTGCATTTTACAATAGATTTATCATATCAGTTTTATGAAATAGTGGTATTTGTTTGGGGAAAATCATGATGACTTTGAATCTATTCAGTCTCTTACCTAGATTCTTACATAATGATTATTGGATGCATCATTCTAAAGTTTTGGTTACATTGCATTGGATTTTTTGGTTACATTGTTGTTGCAATTGGTTTTTCGAGGGTATTCTTCATGTATTTCATACATGCTTTAATGGCTCTTGTTTTTAGCACTGCCTGTGTAGGCTGGTTGAGAGGACAGGTTTCAGTCTGCCTTTTATATTTGCATAATGCTTGGATATTCCTGTCAGAAGAACTTCTTCATATTGATCTTTCACACATGGACACTGCAACACATGGCATTGTTGGTCAATTTAAGTTTGGTAACCTGATAATCATCTTTGTTTTATTCTTTGAAATAGAAAATTGAGCAACAGTTGTAACCTTCCTTGAATGTAATGATGAAATATGTAATCAAAAGAAAATAGAGAGATTAGGGCTTTATCATTACTGAAAACCCTGAAAACACTATGAGACAACAAAAGTGCAATATATAATAGTTTTGTATTAGATATAGAAACAAAATCCTTTTACTAGAAAATTTAGAAAACATAGTATGTTAATTGCTTTGAACAATATCATGAGAAAAGGATAAAAACAGAAAGAGAGAGTTAATTGTTTAATGAAGAACAATGAGAAAATTATGAAACAAAAAGGGAAACAGAGAGATCCTTTGTATCATTGTATGATTTACTAAAATAGTAAAGGGGTTGGTGCTCCTTGAGATTGGTGTCTCTAAATGAGGGGTTGGTGCTCCTTGAGATTGGTGTATCTAAATGAGGGGATGGTGCTCCTTGAGTTGGTGCTCATAAATTAGCCTATAAGGCATTGTAAGCAGTGGTTTTGAAATTAAGCCAGTAAGGCAGTTTAGGAGTGATTTTTCTACCCGAGGAGGGTTTTCCACTTGACAATCTTTGTGTCTCTCATTTGTTTGATTAATGTTTATTTTGCATACTCTTTCTGTCAGAAATTTATGTTATTGTGCTTATTCAGATTGGTCAATTCTCTGATACTTTAAGACTATTTAAAAGTTTAAAGTCAATTTGTTCAAGTCTGTCATGCAAATTTAGATTGTGCAAATCTGATGCAAAATGTCTTTCATAAGGAGAATTAACTTCTTCATTCTATGCTCATTATATGAATGCTCAAAATTCTATCATAAGCAAGTCAAAGTTGCATATTATGAAGTTTTAAAGCACAACAAGATTGTTATTTGAACAATATCATATGATGCTTTTAATATGGGTTGCAAATGTTAGTCAAGTCTCGTTTCAATCTGATCTAAAGTGTTAATGTTCACTTGCTTAATCAAATCTGTCTCTTTGGGTTAAATGAGTAAAATTTTCATTATGCTTTCAAAGTTAAAAGTTAAAATTACTCCACTCTGATTCACCCCCCCTCTCAAAGTGAATCCACTTCCAACAGATCTTAGCGAACAAGGAGACATTCATGTTGATCAAAAATATAGGAATGAAAATATCAAAATTTACACAAACCCTATGCCTGATCATACCAAAGAAAAAGATTCAGGAAAGGAATCAACCTCAAAAAATGTAAACAATACTCATGATACCATAGTAGGACATATTTATTTATCATGTACATGAGGAATCTAACACATATCAACATACTATTTTAAAACAAAGTCCAAACCCATCAACAATGTTTAGCACTATTTAATACCATGATGACATCAAGTGGATATTAGATTGTGATATCTCTCCCACATATGACTCAATGATTGGGCATGTTGAAGAAGTTCCAAATGAGCAAGAAATATCCCTTATTGCACCCATACCCACAAAAGTTTTTAAAGAGTCTTTTACCGATGATATATCATCCACCCAAGGATCATGTCAAGATGGGGCTCTTGAGGATAACAAAAGTTACTTTGAATCAAGTCAAGATCAAGAACCCCTATCCCCAGAGTTTCATCAAGAGCTAAGTGACATCTTCCAAACCATTTTGAACTCCAAAGATCATGTCCCCGATATCACCCCTAAGATGTTTCTTTTTAATGGACATAAGACATTCTTCATCCAAAAAGAGAGTCTCTCACTCTTGATATTCCTACACAAGAAAAAATAATGGTCAAGATTATTGATTCTCATAGTGATTGTGCATCATCAACATATTTTGAATCATCACCAACATCTTTTGAAACAACATCAATAGAATCAAAGAAATAGTTCATATTATTGAACATGATTGTGCATCATCGACATCCTTTGAATCAACACCAACATCTTTTGAAGCAATATCAATAGATAACGATGTCATAGAATCAAAGCAAACAGTTCATATTCTTGAACAATATTGTGCATCATCGACATCTTTTGAATCAACACCAACATATTTTGAAGCAACATCAACGTAAAATGATGTCATAGAATCAGAGCAAATAGTTCATATTCTTGAACAACATGAACCCATAGCAATATCATGTGTTCATGACAAGTCATATTTAGTGGCTATGGATCAAAGGATACATTATCATGGCAAGGGATTAGGTACCTTCATGATTTCGGGGGCAATCTTTTCTACAACAAACATCAACATATAGGGCACGAAGAATCCTTATGATGAAAATATTTTCAATGCTACAACTAGCCATATATTGAGTTGGCATTCACCCATCATCTCATACGCAAATTGAGACCAACATAAAAAGAATAATTCCTATCAAAGCAAGGTAAATATCATTAAAAAAAATGAAGCAGTCAAGCAAAAAGGGTGAAGCAAATACAAATGGATTCCAAAGAAAAATAAAAAAAAATCATCCCTCCAAAACTCCATTAGTTGAAGAAACTATGGGGAAAAATAAAAAAGGGAGATGTATCCATCAAAAGTATCCTCAAATAGAAAAGTAGGCTTCTCAAGCAAGGAACAAAGTATATCCAGTGGTTGGTCCCAATTCCATGAAAACCTCCATTCCCACCCATCATTTCTCATCTTCCCAAGTTTGGAGAGTTAAAGGTTCCAAACCATCGACCAATCCATCTCATTTTACTTCATGCAAAACACCATACACTCCATTCACAATATCTAAGTATCGAATTGACCATGTGTTGGCATCTACCCTTCATCATAAGGATTCTAAAGGCACTTTATCATGATGTACGAGCATAGACAAGGT
Organism: Sequoiadendron giganteum; assembly: GCA_007115665.2. Classification (NCBI taxonomy): domain Eukaryota; kingdom Viridiplantae; phylum Streptophyta; class Pinopsida; order Cupressales; family Cupressaceae; genus Sequoiadendron; species Sequoiadendron giganteum. The sequence goes on from CM021109.1 coordinate 317,363,296, forward strand.
TAATTCCAGTATCCACAAGGCAGATCCAAGTTATTCAAAATTGTATTCAAGTGCTCGTATCTTAGAAAAGTAGCTTCTTCAAGTAGGATATCATTGACATGTTATGATATTGGCCTCTACATCGGTACCACCAGTTGGTTCAACATAAGGGTAAAACTTCCAAAAAATAAAAATAAATAAAAAATGATCAAAATCCAAAAAAAATCAAGAAAATAGTAAAAATAGTAAAAATAAAAATCGTCCTCTAGTGAAAACCGCTACGGTGGCACTTTGGGAAAGTACCATGATGAAAACCTGGAAAATAGGCATCATGAGAAGAATCGAGCATCTATACGATCCTTCTCAGACATAAGCATCTCATCCTTGTCATGATAAATCCAATGTTCCCTTCATCCATCCAATACAAATTCATCTAGATATTCCACTTTATCTTGACCTTGACAAAGATTCAACATATAATTCAACTCTGCTCTTGGAAAACTCTTGACAGGATCTTTACCATTCTACCTCATGAAGTCCCATAGCCCATAGCCAACATGATGAAACTTTGTTGAACTCTTCGCATATACATTACCTATCTTGGTTATCCATGCATTATAAAACATTGCTAGACACTAGGGGTAGGTTATTGCACTCTTGTTTTCAAATAACTCTTGATCCATGTCTTTTATCTCACAATGTGACATCGAAATCATGATCTAGGTATCATTTACCTCAAAATATCACTGAAAATCCCCAAAAAAATTGTAAAACAATCATCAAAAAATCCAAAAAACATTCAAAATCTTGTACAGCTAAAATCCAAAACAATTCAAAAAAATTTAAAGTCAAAAATCCAAAAAAAAATCCAAATCACTAACCCATGGCACATTTTGACAAGAAGATGTTCCATATCAAGCTTTATCTATTCTTGAACATCAATCAAAATAATCAATATCATTTGAATTTACCTTGCACTTCAATGTCACATTAAATCATTCCAATTGACTTTGTTCCAAACCAAGCTTCAAAATATTGATCAATCTTGTCTAATCAATCCATCATCATCTCAGGATATCCTTCCCAATCCTCATGTTTCTTAACACTATCCTTGCATTATTGTGTATATTAAACAATGTTCTCACCATAAATTCATCAATCAAATCAATCAATCCTAAGCTTGGTTTTCAACAAAATCCCAAATAGATCATTGATATCATCACACATATCCATATCCAAATCATCAAAATTGTGCGAAAAAACCAAAAAAGTAGTACCCTTGTTGAACTACGTTGTATTCGAGCTTGAATTTAGGAAATGCCATCATTGATGTGCCCCCGAGATACCCTAGGTTAGTCCTTAAGGAGTCTTCCATAATAAACAAACTTTTATATCACCTATTCATATCTTCATCCTGTAAGTAGGTCGAATCAGCTGAACTACGTGGTCTTTGTGTGTATAATGTAGGCAAGGATTATCTTTGATCAACCCCCAAGGCCCCTAGGATAGGTATTTTAGGTTATGTTCTTGGTTGAAAATACTTTTAAATCCCTAAACATTCACATAACCTTTAAAATCCCAAAACATTTGGAAAATCTCAAAAACCCAAAACATTCGCATAAACTTTAAAAATACCAAAAACAGCCTCAAAACATTTTCAAAATACCAGAAACATCAAATATTCTAGAAAATCCAAAACCATCCATCTCATCTCGCTTTCACCTACAATAAACCTTCACCCATAATAAATCAAGCATCACCTTCAACCTTTGGCAAAGCGAATAGAAAGCAAGTGTAGCGAGTCATAAAGTGAGAACCTAAGTGTCAAAATCTAAAGTCTAGATCATAGGTAAATGCATCAGTGAAGTTTGTATCAACAACTCATCTTAGAATCATCATCCTAACATCAAAAAACCTCTAATAAACATGTCCTAGGATATATCCTTCCTATAATGGGCATCACTATTAGACATCAACTTACCTAAAATTAAACAAGGTAAGAGATATAGATAACACTGATTGTTTGTCTTTGATATTTTCTTTCGATTTATCTTAATGAACCATTCCTAGGACCTCTCGATGATGTCTATAAAAAATTTTTAGAGAGAAAGGAATGGGGAATTGATCATTATATTTCATTTTTTGTGCTTGTGGATATTCTTGTAAAATAATCTTGGTGCATACTTGCTTGGTTGTGTGTAGGAAGGTCGTTTAGGGTATGTTGTTGACTATTGCGTATTCTTTGGTCCAATGTATTCTAAGCTTCTAACTCACATTCCAACGAGGTTTCCATATGTCAACATGTGATCCAGGACTATCCTATATATTTTTCAAGTCAAAATCCATTACACTAGATACAATGTCATCCCGGTTATCAATACCTTGATGCATCGTGTCTATGTGTTATATCAAACAATAAGAAATGATAGAAAATCCCAATCTCGATATGTGAGCACATCATCATGATGCATTCATCCTACATATTGCATTGCCTCATCACCATCTCTAATAAAGTCTCGATGGATCATGAGCTTGCTGGATTTTTGAAGCAATCATCAAAATCAATCGTCAATTCATCCATCTTATTCTTCTCTCTTTACTAACAATTCTATCCAAACATCAAATATTTGTGATCTACATTGACATATACATGAGGCTACCCATAGTCGATGATTGTTTATACATCATGAAATATGTCTACATCAACATCTGAGCTTTCTAGGAACTATTTTACATCCTCTTTACCAATAATCCCTCTCTTGCTAGGACACAGTGGGGCATCTTCAAATCAACAATCTAAAAAGTTACAACTCTTTGATTCAAAAGCAACCTAAAATCTCAAACATTTCAAGCATAAGTCTGATTTTCACCTATCGTGAGCCTGATCGAAACTATACATTTTATTTTTCTAATCAATCTCTCGAGGGGAAAACCAACCATCTTTCGATCGTATCAATATCAAATCATCAAATGAACTTTTTTCCTAGCCTTGCTAGCAAATTTTGATCAAATCTATCAAATCAACCATCATTGGGATATATGGTTCCCTATGAATCCTCATGTATTTAACTCAATCCTTTCATTGTTGTGAATCCTCAAAAATGTTATCAATCAATTAATTAGATCAATCAACTTTAGCTTGGCTATCAACATCTCAAAGAGATCATCGATATGTGTTTTTGCATCATCATCAACATCAAAATCAGCATCAAAATTAGCATCAGTCTTTGAACCAATGCAAGAAGTACATTGCTTCAAAGAGGGGGAAAATGTAGACACTTAAAAATTTCTTGATGGATCACATTGGCTAACTAACATCATTTTATCCTCAGTCACATCCTCTTTTCACTTAATTGATTAAATTAGCCTAGCTATTTAATTAATTGCATCATTTTCATCTATTAACCTAGTTCATTTAATCAGGTTAATTCACCCCCCTTCACACTATCATTTCATCTAATTAAATTAAATTAATTGGCATATTTAATTTAATTCCATAAGTCTTCTAATTTAATTAAATAACCCTTGGTTATTTAATTAAATATCATTTCATCTTTTCCCATTCATTAGATCATTTAAATTAATGAAAATCAGTCTATTCCTCCAAATCCCCTAATTGGGTGATTAAACCCTTTTTAATTAACAATTAAACTAATTTTCCTCTAAAAGGGGAATATTCCCATGGAATATTCCTTATCCCCCCTTTTTTGCATAATTAAAACTTTCTTTTAATTTGGAAAATATCTTTATCTTTATCCATGAGAATATCCCAAAAGGAATATTATCTTTCCTCCAATCAATTAAGAAAGGGGTATTCTCACTTGGATTCAAATGCAAGTTATCTTTTAACCTCTTGAGGAAGTCACCTTCTAACCTGTGTTTGCAGGTCAAAAGTGTGTTTGTTTGGAAGGAATATGAGCCCTTGATTAATTTTCATCTTGCATTCTCATTCATTGATGATAATCTAGGATCCATGCCTCTTCTTTCTTTCATCCTTGACTGTTGATTAATCTTTTCAATCTCAACCCTCAATTTCTCATTGCTCTCCTATAAATAGAACCCTACTTGGAGACAAATGGATCAATATTTTTTAGAGAAAACTTATGCTGTCGAATCTCATCCATATTTCAATTGCAAACTTGTGTTGTTGATTTAACTTACATCCACACTCATATTTTACTCATTTTTAACTTGTTTTAGTTCATTTTAGTTGCATAAATAGCTTAAGACATCCATTAATGACTTCCATGCACCCATCTTAGCTTGTTTATAAATTAGGGTTTTCATATTTTGGCTTAGAAGTAACTTAGATTAGCATAGAAATTGCATAATTAGATCACTTTTAGCATAAAATCATGTTTAATTAGATTACATCATGTTCATTTTAGCATAAATCAAGTTTTAATCCATTTTATCACAATTGTTTCATCGATTCTCTTCCATAGAGTCAATTGAAATAGTCTTCTTGATCACGAGATTGGGAAAGGGTCATTTTTCCACATCAACACGACACCAATTCCAAAATAGGATAAGTTTTAAATGGGTTAGAGTAGGGATTTAACTATTTTCATAGTTTGTAGCTTTCAATTTCAGTAAATTCCTAGTTTAACTTTGAATTTGAATGATCTTGTTTGGTAGATTGAGGTTTTGTGGCTTCATTATACTTCGATTCATCATAGATCAAGTGTAATTGATCCACCTTGGTGATCCTCATCTCATAATATCATTAATAGATTTTTTTTTTAAAGATAGTAAGATGGATTGATTAGATGCTAAGGCAAACCTAGACTCCCTCAATAGAAGATCATCAACAAGAAGTCAAATCTATTGAGGTTATGAATTCACAATTGGTCATTAGATCACCCTTGATTATTGGACCTCCTAAGATTCCTCTAATTATAGGACCTCCTAAACCTCATGACCATATCCTAAGCTTTGAAAAACAACTTGCTAGTAATCATGTGTTGCAACAACCAAATTATCATATAGTAGCTCACACATATAACACTATAATTAATAATAAACCAAGAAAAACACAAGCCATTCCTTCATCGATACTATTTCTATAACTTGTTTTACCTAGTGACCCTTGTTTACCTCAATATAGTGGAAAGGAGTATGACCTTGTACAAAAACTTCACAATGCTCTTGCTAAGATCTCCCTTTGGGATTTGATGCAAACATCACTTACTTACCATGTCATGCTTCAAAACACTTTACAAAATTTTTTTGTCCCTACTAGTGTGCAACGAAAAGATGTGGCCACTTTGATTGATAATATAAATTCCCCTATAATATGGATATTGTCTTTCATCAAAGTGAATTACCTCCTTTGGAAATGCAAAACAAAAGTGATGCTTTGATGATATTAGTTGTTATTAGCAAGGTTGAGATTAAGCATACCCTTGTTGACAATGGTTTAGGGCTTAATATTTGTAGTATGAACCTTTTGGATAGAATTGGGGTGGACAAGACTAAAATTCAACTAGATGATTTGTCTATTCATGGTTTTGACAATGTGGGAAAACAAATACTAAGTGTGATAAAATTACCTATCAAGGTTGGTAAGGTGAAATTACAAACCCCTATCTATATTATGCCTAATAATATTTCATATAATCTCCTCTTGGGTAGACCATGGATTCATAGAATGAATGTGGTACCTTCAACATTACATTGTCTACTGAAATACACATATAAAAACAAGGTTTACACAATAAAATCCGATCATAAGTTTGAAAATTGTTTACAAACTAAAAAAGGAATGATGAATCCTCTTAGAAAATTGACACCAACTACAAAATTCAAACCTTTACAAATTGATCATGATCCTGATTATCTTTCGTTTGTGACAAATTTGTTGGATTATGATTGGGGTTCATTAGATTTTACACTTTCATTCATGGGAGAATACAATATTACACACAAATTAGAAAAGTGAAAGAAGTAGCAATAATATCAACAAAATCTATCACTAAATCATCAAAAACATCAAATTCCACAACTTTTAAGAAGGAAGAAAACATAAATTATAAATCCACATATGATGAGAATGGTCATGAAAAGACACCTTCAAAAGAAAAGGAAAAAATTTATGGAAGAGGGTACAAACTCTTGAAACAATTTGGTTATAGTGGAAAATGATGTGGAGTGAAAGAATGAGGTATCTATGTCCCCATAGAGCCTAGCACACAAGAAACAACACGAGGTCTTGGTTATTGTCCTTCGAAAGAAAAGAAATGATTAAAGCAACCTTCACTTAATATTAATGCCATCATGCAAGATTCTTCTAAGATAGCTTTGACCTTGGTGCATCTTAAATGATAGATACTAGATGTAGAAATAGTGGTCATGATGTTGCTTCATCTTCAAATACATGTTTTAGTGATGATTTGGGTTCATTATATTTTACACCCTCCTTTATGGGAGAGTACAAAATCTCACAATCTAAACCCAAAGAGTCTTGTGTACATGTATGACATCTTGTAGTAAGAAAGAAAGATTGTATTCACAAGAGAAAGAAATGTCCCTTACTATTGATCAAGAGAATATCTTGTCAAGGCTTCTCAAAGCCCACCTGATTGCTCTTCCTCCAAGAAATCAAATGAAATTCTACAAAAAAATTCCTTTTATGCATATCATCGAATGTATGGTCATTCTACCAATGATTGTAAGGGCTTGAGTAATAAAATATAATATCTTAAGAATTGTGGTTCTCTTCCATGTATTTATGAATCTAACTCCTCTAATCATTAATATTTTTCATCCTATCATGTTTCTCATCACTATGTGGCATTTGTAGCTTTATGTGTCTTGCTCATTTTCATTCATGTTGGTACAATCTTAACTGCAGCCATATTTTTCATGGCAGAAACATGATGGTCATTCATGTGGTTTTCCTTGAATCTATGCTTAGGGGGCAAGGATAAATTATTTTGGGTTGGAATGCATCCTTTTCAAAGATCCCCTCATCCACTCTTTCTCCTTAAAACACCAATATAGCAAGTACGTTGAAATTTTAAGGGGGGCATATAGTCCCTCGCTCATTATGTGCATAAGAAATGGTCCCTTCTTAGTGATGATAGTATACATCTCCTAGGAAGTGTGACCTTGTCAACCAAAGTGTGGTATTATTAATCCATGTGGCATGTCTCCTTTGTGGTGTTATTATGCTTGATTTCCTACAAGAGTGTGATCTTTCTTGGAATATGACTATCTCCTTAGTGGTAATGCTATAGCTAGTGTTCCCTAAGGTGTGATGTTTTATTCCTTGACTAAGTCCTCTCATAGTGGTGATGTCAAGTTTGATGTTCCCTAAGGTGTGAACTTTTATGCATTAAGTAAATCCCCTTTGATTATATTAATTATTTACCTTTTTTTAGATTTGTTACATTCTTCCCCCGAGACGTTAAACCTTGTCATATTCATGGTTTCCCATAATAATACACCTTGCTTGGGGTCATGTGTTTCATGAGTACATAGCATAATACAACTTGCTAGCCTTGTGTAACCTGTTATATTTTGTGGCACCTTATTGGAGTTATCAGGGAGTATAACTCTTGGTATGGTTGACATGGGTACACACTTGTAGACCTAGTGTATTTCTCACCTTGTTATGGGCACACACCTTGTAGACCTAGTGTGTGTTTCTCATAATTTTTATATTTCATGGAACCTAGAATAATATATCTTGCTAGCCATGTTTGACCCATTATATTTGTATGGTTTCTCAGATAATACAACTTTCTAGTCTATACCTTTTTTGTATTTATTTTGACATTGTGTGTTCATGTATCTTGTCTTGTCACATATCATACATGTGTGTGTGTTCCTTTGTGCTCATGTTGGTTTTCCATGGGATCTAAGATCTTGGAGGATTAAGAGCTCTTCCCCTAGATCCTTTGTTATCCTATCTCTTCAACATTTGGACAATTGAACCCCTCTTGACATATTCTTCTAATTTAGTGTGAGTTTGAGCATAAGTTAACACTCTCACTAAAGTGGGGGCTAAATATAGTGTAGGAAATTGTATACCTTAATAATTTCACACTATATTTTGGCCCCCTAAATTAATGAGCCTAATTGACCCTCTAATGACCTAAAATTATGTATTCCAAATCCTATTTGTCTCATTTTCACCAAGTATTTAAAGAAATGCATCCAACTCATGTGTTGCCCCTGAAACTAAGTTTCCTAGAAATTTGGGCCAAGACCTATTTTCCCATGGGAGAATGGGTCCTCCTTCTTAGCCAAGCCCATTTTTGGATATGTTTTTGGTAGTATTTTAACATTCAAAATTCAAGTTACAAAAGTCGGCTTCTAGGATCTAATTTTTGGGAAATTAAATAAATTCCTATAAATGTCTAGTTATTGCATCATTTGAAACTAGGAGAGAAGAAGAGGGAAATTAGAAGGATTATTAACAATCTAGAGGTGAAATTCAAGACCATTCAAGAGAAAGTCAAGAGTACCATTTTAGAGTCTTACTACAGCAATTCAAGATCCAACATCATATCAAATTTTATGTGTGTTTATATTATCTTGTGAAGGCTAACATTGTTGTAGGTCTCCAAGCATTCAAGTGTTCAAGCAAATTTATCAAGAAAGATCCAAATACTTGAAGAGATGTGTATGACTTAAGTCATTCAAGGAATCCAATGAAGGGTGGTGAGTTGCAACATTTTGTTCATTCATCATTTCCTTCCTTTTCATTAATTTTTTATCATTGACATTGCCATTATGGAAGTGGGAACACTTACATGGGGTTTGACTGAGGCAATCCCCTATATAGTACAACATTTTCCCTCTTTTTGAATGTGAAGGTTATAGGTTGAAGAGGATTGAAGAAGGATTGAAGATAAATTTTGCATTGTTGCATTTGTTGTCACAAAAGTTGTCAAGACACAAAAACTCACCTACAAAATTTATTTACGACATTTTGACAAATTTTGTAGGTGGAAAACAAAAGCTCATATCCAACACTAGAGGACCCCACAAGTTGATCAGGACACCCCTACAAAGACCCATTTTCCCAAGGGTGACCCAATCCTTGTAGGAACAACCAGACCAATTTTACTATGTAGGTACACAATCATCTACACCTTCCATATCTACCGAAACTTGATTGTTTTAGTTTATTAGTTATCAAGATTTTACATTTATCATATTATGGCATATAGTCTAATTAGGGAAATGACTTAAAATCATTTCCAATCCATTCATAAGACTCAAATAGATGTAGATCTAGGTCTAATTATCTCAACTTGGAGGTTGAAATTCAATCTATGCACCTTGTTGATTTGCATCTTAATGAAATATTAGAAATGATGGAGCATTTATCCTAGGTTTTGGGAATTAAACTTAAGGTATCCACATTTTTATGTTTCACTACCTTGTTAATTTAATGAGGTGTATAAAATAGAAAAAAAACCTCCCAAGCAATGAGGGAGAGCATCATCGAAGAGAGGAAAAAATATTCAGAAGAAACCCATGTGCATCATGACCTCAAAAATGCACACTTACACTAAATGATGTTTATGTTGTTTAATATGAAGTTTTGTTAATTTTCTTGAGCTCATGATGAAATAATTTGTGTGTTGCATCATATTTTCAATGTGAATATTTTCATCTCTATAACCTTTTATCTGATTAGTCGATTATGAATTTTATCTCATAAATTTTTAAGTCATTGTGTATTAACCTCTATTTTAGTGAAATTATCTTCATGTGGACAAATATCCATCAAATAGAGCTTTTTATGAGAATATATATATTCACTTTTCATATATATATATATATATATATACATATATAAATTACATAAAAGATTATATATGTAAATATACATACATACATACATATACATATATATACCTATATATGTAGACACTGAAAAATTTCTTGGTCCATGAGCATCATTTTTTCCATCCTTCTAGTTTTCTCCCCTTCATAATTTAATGATTTTAATTATTTAGTTATTGTCCTTTGGTCACGTTCTTTTATTAATTAAGTAATTTTAATTATTTAATTAATTCACTTTCTTTATTCCTCTTTGATCAATTAAATAAAATTAATTACGTCGCTAACACCCCCTTTCTTCAATAATTAAATAAATTATTATGTATTTAATTATTATTTACCTTTCATCACTCGTCTATAGTCAGATGATAATAATAATTATTTGTCTATTTATTGACCTTCTCCATTCTTCTCTAATTAAATAATTGTCAAAATTATTTAATTATCTCTTTTCATTCCTTTCTCCCATTAAATAATTAACTCAAATTAATTATTTAATGTCTTATTTCTATCTCTTCCTATTTAATTAAATTGATTTCCTAAATAATTTTAATTAAATGCCCATTTTCTCCCTCTTCAAAATAAATAATTTAGAAATTATTTATGCTCCACTTGTCCAGAGATTCCTTTCTCATGAAATAAATATTATTTATTTCCTCCAATATCTCCCCCCACTATCTCATTTTTGAATCTTAGTCGTCAATTGACTTAGGACTCTTCTCAATCTTGAAAATTCATTTCGTAACCTCCACTCCTCTATGTTGCATGTCTTCTCGTTCATTGATCTTAGAATATTTTTGGAAGCTTGATCTTGACCGTCCGTTCAAATGGATGTCTATAAAACAAGCCTTCCTCGTCCATTTTCAATTAACAACCACTTATCTTCGTCTTTCATGCTTCTTGTTTGCAAGTATTTTCACATGTTTAATTTAATCTGAGGGGCATATTTGCAAAGGCTGATTTAGGAGAGACAAGAGAGGTTATTCCACTTCAAATATGGGGATTGTTTCTAATTTGAATTCTTTTTTTCTTCATATTTGATTGTTTTCTCTTTTTTAGATTTTCTAGCTTAGATAGTGTTGTGGTTGTCACTAGAGTCTATGTTGGTAGAAATTTCCCATCTTACATTGGTGAACCTAACATGAAAGGAAAAAAAAATTGTAGGTTTTCATATGGTTTTTTTGTCTTTTTTTTTTGCAGGTTACAGGTACAGAACACCACAACTAAGATGTGTAGTGGAACAACTGAGAAGAAACGACACAACTACTAAGAAAAATGATGCAACTTGTAGGAGGGAATCCAAATTTGAAATAGCAACGCATTCGTGACATGCAATGACACATCTGTGGGAGGGAGAATTGAATTTAAAATCACAATTTGAATGATCCAGAATGATGCATTACTCTGATGCAAGTGATAGCCCGAACGAAACAATCACCTGTTAGGTATAAATATTTTTGTTTTTCAGTTTTCTCCAAATTTTCCTTATGGGTTTTCATTAGAATTGGATTTTTGGTGTGCTAATCATCTTTTTTCAGCATGTGGCATTGGACTTAAGGAGCTTGAAAATTATTTCTTTAGAAACAAAAAATATAGATCTCTTCATCACTTACTTTAAGGATAATAAATTTTTATTTTGTTTGCTTACAACAACTACAACTTGCATCAAATTCATAAGGATAAAATAAACATGCATTTATTGTTGATAAAGGTTTAAAATGTACAAAAAAATGCATTTTACACTCATGGGATCTAAAATGAACATGCATCACACATCATTGGATTAAAAACTACACAAGTGTTTGATTGAAATCATAAGCAAGGGTTAAAATTAACGAGTGTTTTTCGTGTCTTGTGGTTTACATTTCATCATTGGATGCATACGATCTCCTCTCATGCCACTTGGAAATCTTGAGGATCAAAATTATTCCTTTAGCACTTGTACAACCACCCACACATTTGGATTTGGAATTAAAATGAACCCCATGCGAGTGTGAGGCAAAGGCATTGTGTATGATCTCTCCTTGTGCTTCGTGCGATCTAGGAGATCAAAAAATGTACTTCCTTGCTTTTTTTTACCTTTAGAGGCCTTTCCATCTCACTTTGAAGATGGGAATGACCCAATTGGAATTGTTTTTGTTCACTATATAAATTTTTGTGACCATTACAAAAGTATTGGTTCACCTGGTGCAGATCTGTTATACTGACAAGTGCCACCCCTAGTGTCTGCGTGACACATCAAAATCCTTTCTTACGAAGGGACTAGGAGGCCTCTTAATTGAGCTAATATTTCTGCATTTATAGCCACTACTATTTCGCTGAAACACAAACTAAGAACCTTTGTTTTAGTGGCCAAAACTCCCTTTCACTTGCTAGCGCACTAACGGTCATTCTGAAGCCGCCCCACATTTTCACCATTTATGTGTAGAGGCAAAAATTCCTCTTTGGGGAATGAGACTTGGTGTGCCTGAGAAGTGTGTGTTGTGTAAGGGGGAGCTAGTGCCACCAAGTCTCTAGCTATCTTCCTTATTTGGTTGGCTGGAGAAATCCAAGTGGGGATCTAGCAAGTGGTATCTCTTGAGAAGCCTAGGTTGTGCATGTTATTTATAATTATCTTTATTCACATTGAAACCAAACATTTTCACACTCAAAATCAAACCAAAACATGTGTTTGTGACTATTTTATGTTTTTTTTTAGCTTCATCTCACAAAATCTCATCAAAACTAGTTAAAAGCCCATTCAAAAACCAAGTCAAAACCATCAAATTGCAAAACAAGATCTTTGTGAACTGCAACTTCTTGAAACAAGCACACAACTGCATTATGTGTCACAAATGCTTACTAGAAAACCACAACTGATATCCTGCACTGCATATGTGAGAAACAAAGCCGCAACTATTAAACGGAACTGCAAACGCTCATCAGAAACCCACAACCAAAATAATGCATCTAAGAAAAACAATGTCGCAATTGCCTAATTACTAGAAATTCACAAAATCCTTGTCCAAAATTCAATCAATTCATCTTGACAGTGATCTTGACTCCTAAACCAGATACTTGCAGAATTTTACCAGTCCATTCCAATCCTTCCATTTAGGGTTGCATTCCATTCTAGGTTGCTTTCCTCATCCTTTTGTCTTGCAAAAAATTATCCTAGACCTTAGGTTGCATCTACCTTTCAGATTTTAGACATAGGAAGACTACTAAGCCTTTTGGATAGTCCATGGTTGCTTATCCAATTTTTAATTGACCTTCATCTTTTATTTTACCAAAATTTGTCATCGTCATCTTGGTCAATACTTGATTCTCAAACTTGTGTCCTAGTTTAGACTCACCTTGTCAAAACTATCATCTTGATTATCACAAAGTTCAATGATATTTGGGTTTGTTCTCTTGGACCTACAATAGCTTGGTTACCATCCTTTGTCTTAAATCTTAAGATTTATGTCCTTAGTATCATCTTGCTAGTTTCATTTCGCTTTAAACCATACCCTTTTGACCATAGCATCACTATCATCCTATCACTCCTTAATCTTATATTTTTCACTTTGCATCCTTATATCCCAAAAACACAAAAACATAGCTTAATTTCATCTTAACCTTAGTTGCACCACTACCTTTGATCATTAACTTAGCATCATTTAGTCTCCACATAGTTTTACTTGATAATTAATTAGTATTCCTTTGGTATCCTTTGAATACATTAGTTTCATTTAGCTTCATCCTTTAGTCATCATTACCCTTGCATAGTCACCTTGCATCCTTATATTAAAAAAATCCCAAAAGCATAGTTTAGCTTCATTATCACCTTCCATTACCTTCCAACTTGCAATTCTTACATGGTTGAAACAAGGTCACTAACTAAAATAAAGGACATGGATTCCTTAAATGACCCCTTTTCTATTCCACATCATGACACCAACTTTGGATCAAACTCAAATCAATCTACTCCACAAAGAGAAACACCACAAATAGACCCAACCAACACATTGGACAATCTAAGTCTAGATAAACTCAACAAGAAAATGAATCTTGAAGAAATTGAACAGGCTTACTAAGATCCCAAGATTTTATGCATGGTTGATGAGCTCGTTAGTGCCGATCCTAATAGATTCTTCTATGCACTAGCTAAAAAGGGTGATAAACTCCCTCAAGGCTTTGATGTATCCACAATTGTGGAAGGAGATACTCAAAATCCATTTGCATTAGGGATTCCATCTTCACAACAAATGTCTACTACATTACCACTTGGGACAAAAACACACATGGCCACAACTACCACACATATCCCTCATATCTCCACACTTGGAAACAAGATGACCGATGCGACAACACAAGGAATTTTTTTTATATTTGGTAGCACATCAAATTCCATTAGTAAGATCTTCAAAAATCCTCTTTTTCAAAATACAAACCCAGGTCCCACACCTTTACTTCAAAATAAAAACCAAGGTTCCATGCCTACACTTCAAAACATGAATCAAGGTCCCTCATTCCAATTTCAAATCACACCCTCATCAAATCAAAATCAACCAAACAATTCTAGGAGAATTCACATTGTCCCATGAAGGGTGCCAAACCAAAACATTATCCAAGGACCTAACCCATCATTTCAAGGACCTACTCTATCTTACTAAAATACACATCAAGGACCCACACCATATTTTCAAAACACGAATCAAGGACCAACCTTTCAAATCTAAGGAACAAATCAAGGACCCACACCACAGTCTCAAAACACCATACCAAATACAAACACGACCTTTGGGACCAATCTAAATTCCAATTTCCCTCCAAATAAAACCAACACAAATGCCACATTTACACATCAATACCAACAAGGTAACCAAGGTCCCATGCCATAAAATGTAAATTCAAATCCAAAACAAACATATGACCTCACCACCAAAATTATAATACCAAATCAAACCAACACAACACCATCTCTTGCAAATATCTTGATTCAAAAAATACAAGCCATCCAACAACAAATGACAAACATGCAATTGGGGACCAACAAGAAAACCTATTCCATGGAGGAATTGTGCCCCTATCCATTTGATAAAAATCTCTACATGCCACCCTTTCCCCCTCACTTCACAAGACCAAGTTTACCCAAATACAAAGGGAAAGGAGATCCAGTGGAACATATCCAAGAGTTTAATATGAAATGTATGGAAATCACATATGATCCTACCTATTTGATGAGACTATTTCCAGAAGTCTCATGGGCCCTAGATTGGTTTGCACATCTTCCTCTAGGGATTAGAACATGGGGGAACTGGCTGGTAAATTCATTAATCACTTTTCCTTTATCATTGAAAGTAACATGACCCTCACAACATTACGTACCACCAAACAAGAAGAAGGGGAGTCACTTACCTCATTTTACCAAAGATGGTGAAGTCTAGCTAGCAAGTTCCCTTGTCACATTCCTAAGAAATAACTAGTCACCATGTTTGTAGAAAACCTTAACGGAGAAATGATGAGTGGTCTTAAAAGTCAATGTTGCACAAATTTTGATGAAACCCTTGAGAAAGGTGTCCTTATTGAAAAGGGTCTTGTCGTAAAAGGACTAGTCAAAGTCCACAAAGAAAATACAAAGCCCAATAATGATAAAAGAAAATATTGGTCCCAAAACAAGAATGTCACTAATGATGGAGTTGTTGATGCTAAATTGATAAACAAAGGTCCTCCCATCCACCTCAAAGGTCCTTCCTCATTAAACACATCAAAGACATGAAATACCCAAACAAAAGGTCAAATTCAAACATTGAATGCAATCCATAAAACAACCAACAATGCAGAGGTCCTCCTCGTGCCAAGAGAACATACACCCAATTGGGTGAACCCATTGAATTAGTCCTAAAGACACTCTTGCAATCCAATGTCATCTAGCTACTAGACATCAAAAACTATGAATCCTCATTGATAAAACCCGATTGGTGGAAAGAAGATGAATATTGTGAATATCACCACAGAAAAGGACATAAGACATCTAGATGTTGGACTCTCAAAAATATCATCCAAGACCTCATTAAATAGGGATTCATTTCAATAGAAAATTTACAAGGCAAGATAAATGTTGATCATACCATATTTAAAACTCCCTTTCAAGATCATGATAAAGGGAAAGCCTCTAGTTCATGGAACAACAATAGTGCTAATCATGCCAACATCAAACATTATAGCACTATTATCCTTAATGTAAGGCCCTTTGATGATCACATTGCCACCATTACCATAAACAAGAAAAGTTCATAATGCATTGTCACCACTTGTAGAGACAAAGTAACTCTCCTAGGACCTCCTTCCATTCCACAATAAAAGAGCCAGTACAATATCTTAGATGATCTAGGTGATGCAGAGCAAAAACAACAACTCACCCAATTCAACACAATACTCAAATTACAATAGACTCAATGACAATTAACATAAAATTGACAATAACTTGTGTCAATTTAAGGATAAATTTACAATTGCATAATTACACACTCAACAAATATTCGTTTATTCAATTTCATAAAAGATTCATTACAAAGATACAAACAACTTTATTGCCCTCAGAATTCTAACTCTTCATATTCCTCTGATCATCCACACAATCACATTCAATGGTTCACCTCTGCCCATTCAATGCTCTAACTCCTTTGAACATTCATGCCTCAAAAAAATTGATCTATATTTCTTTTGATAGGATGTTGGCCACCTGTTATCCATCTCTTCTCTCCAGTGTGGTAATATATTTCTTGTCTTACCCCGTGTTATCTTCAAACTCCAACGCTTTTACATCCTTGACTCTACTCTCCTCAATAATTTCGTAGCCTCTTCCCTATATGGTATGCAACCTTCTCAGCACTCAAGTATCATATACATCTTGTCTTTGTTTTAATGCAACTCCTTTGTTTCAACATCGATACCATCCAACTTGCCTTCCTCTCGAGTTTCCTATCAAATCTAAAAGTCTTTATTACATTTCACAAGGCACATCTTCTTTGCATAGATCACAGTCCTTTGTTATTTTGGTGTCTTCTTCCTTGTACACTCCTCTGAAACAAGTGGTCTTCACTATATCTGATGCTTCCTTTTCTTGAACTTTATCTTAACTGCCTCTTCATAACTCAAGTAACTTCCAATCACTTCTTGCTAAGGCCATTATGCATCTTCACCATGTTCTTTCAATTGATTGATTCATGTACCATCAATCTTCTCAAAATTTTCTTGTAGATTCCTCAAATGTCCCACATCCACGCGGGTCTCCTTTTGTCTGCTTGCAATCTTACACACTGCATTCCTAGATTGTTTCCTTCCATACGGTCTCCATAGATCACTTTGATTTGTATTAAAATTCATCCATGGCACAGGTAGAAGGGGATATTCTATGTGCTTACCTTCCCTCTATGGCCTCCCCATCACCCTTGGCCACACCCTCCTCTACTATGGTTTACCATACTTCAAATAGTGCCTCGTCAAAATTGGAAGATGAGGAGGCATGATAATTTAATCGACTCATCCTTTCACATATCTTGCCATCCTTTGCTATTCTTTAAAATATCATAATTTGCAAGTAATATGCTCTCTTTCAATCAATTTGTAAAAATGAACATTAATTTTGATGTCATAATTCAACACATCAAAAATTAGCTTGCAAAACTTCAAAGGTGAATTTGGAGAAGCAAAACAAAAAATGAAATCAAAACCAAAATTATTTTTGGTGATGCTGATTACACTGAACCCTGATGCTCCTGCATCACTAGGGAAGACTCCCACATAGATTTCCATCTTAAAACTCCTTCACATATCTCCTCAACACATAGCTATCCTTGATAAGGCCTTGCAAGAAGAATCTATACCCTCCAATCTACATGTCAATGAATTTCAGGCCATGGTTGGATACCTAGCTATGTCACACCATGTCACCTTTTCTGAACAAGACTTTTCTACACAAAAGATAGATCATAATGATTCCCTACACCTTGAAGTCTATGTTAATAAACATAATATCATATGAGTCCTAGTAGACAATGGAGAAATTTTGAACATTTTCTCACTAAAATTGGTAAAAGCATTGGGATACTTTGAGAATCGCATAGACCAAACTAAGAAAATTATGATCAAAGCTTATGATGATGTCAAATGCTCATCTGAAGGAGTAATTTTGATTGCTATAAGAGTTGGTCCAACAATACAAAACATAGTGTTTCATGTCTTGGATCTGGATTTACACTACAACCTTCTCCTTGTCTTCCCATGGATTCATACCGTGAAGGATATCCCATCCATATACCACCAATGCCTCAAGTTCCCACATAATGGCACTTAAATTACTTTTCTTGGAAACCCTGATCCCTTTCAATATTACACAAACCTAAAAGGAACCATTGAGCATCAAGTGCCCATAAATCGAGAGGCCTCATCTTCCACTTCATCACACAATATTGATCCATCTGGCCTCATCAAATCATTCACTCCATTCACCCCACCATCCACACCCAAAATATAGATTCAAGACAAAGGATACAAAGAGTACAATATGAAGGGCTTATTCTTCTTTGGAAAGTTACCCAAATCACCAAAGTCTTATGGAAAACTACATCTTATGCATCCCAAGTTTATCATCCACAACCCTCCTACCATTTTCACTAAATGGGGGGAATTAGCTAAAGAATATATAGATGGCCACATTTACACATGGCTATATAAAGAAGAGGAGGAGATAGAACCTAAAAAAATACCAATTGAATGATATCCAAAAGGCTTTATTTTAATGAAGCAACAAGGATATGATTGACACAATGACCTTAGTCTAAACAAAAATGGGATATCAAAACCTTTATTTCCTCCTAAATTACCAAAATATATTGGGTTAGGGTATGTTCCATTGAAACTGAGTCCTCCAAGTACTAAGTTCACCTTGACTAAGGACATTGATGCTTTAGATGAGATCAAGACATCTGAGGAATCCTACCACTATGAAACTGATTCCAATGAGTATGAATAGGATTCTTTATCCTACACTACTGACCTTGACCTTGATGAAATTTTTAGAGAACCCAACGAGCCTACCCTTGAAGAAATATTCAATCAAATGTTTACAATTGGTTCCCCACAAAACCCATCAAATCCCCACCAAAAGGTTCCCTTGAAAAGAGAAGCTTGGATTAAACACTTCTGGGAACCCAATGATTGCACTGAAACCTTCTAGAAACCCGATGACTCTACTTATGTCTTTACCTTATTTTCCTATACCATGACCCTTGAAAATACTGATGATGGCTTACCACTCGTCTATCCCCAACTCATAGATTGGGATCAACAAGAACCAACGAGTTTAGATACATTCGAGAACGATGAAGTAATTGTTGAGTTCATGGGACTTCATGAAGGAATACTGACTGGGGATCATAATGTTGGATTTGTCATAGAACTCAATTGTGTAGAATACTTTGGTGAGGTTGTCCTTTCCTCTAGTCGTAAAAGTGAAAATGAAAAAAATTGAAATAAAAAGAATAGGTCTTCAGGTGAAAACCAAAAGGCACCTGTTGACTATGAAAAAGTAAAAATAAAGGATGTATCCAAAGGTGAAAACCTCTCTGAGATTCCTGAGGATGGAGTACTAGATAGTCTCCCTATAGACTGAGAAATAGTATCATTTGTTATAGAAGAAACATAAGAAGTGAACAATGGGACACAAGACAACTCTAGAATCATACAACTTGTAGCATCTTTGAATACCAAGGAAAAGCCTAAGTTTACAACATTCTTTTCAGAAAGACAAGTTAATTTTGCATGGTCATATGTTAACATGCCTAGATTGGATCCTGAGCTTGTTTTACATCACTTGCCACTATTGCCAAATGCACTCGCAGATTGCACTCTTGGTCAAGATGGAACTAAATAAACTCTTGGATGTTGGATTCATACACTCTATTGATTATGTAGATTGGATATCTAATCTTGTTCCTGTCAAAAAATGGAATGGAAAAATCAGAGTATGCATGGACTTCAAAGATCTTAACAAGGCTTGTCCTCAAGATGATTTCCCCTTACCAAATATTGACATCATAGTGGAACTTACCACTGGATATGAAATTCTCACTTATGGATGGATTCTTGGGTTATAATAAGATAAGAATTTCTCCTGAAGATTAACCAAAGATAGGCTTCACATGCACTCGGGGAACTTTTTGATGGAATGTTATGTCATTTGAACTTAAAAATGTTGGAGCTACATATCAGAGAGCAATGACTACCATTTTTCATGATTATATGCACGTACTTATGGAGGATTATGTTGATGATCTTATCTCAAAATATCTAGAATGAAGTGGTCACCTAGCAGTCTTGAATAATATTTTCACTTGACTTGAAAAGTACAAACTTAGGTTAAATCCAAAGAAATGTGTTTTCGGGGTTCAATCAGGAAAAATCTCAAGGTATATTGTCTCTCGTGGAGGATTAGAGGTTGATCCCACAAAATTAAAAGCTATCTTGGACATGCCACTTCCAACCAACATCAATTAGTTAAGGAATTTACAAGGAAGACTACAATAAATCTGTAGGTTCATTGCTCAGCTAGCATATAGGATCCATCCATTCTAGCACCTGTTACAAAAAGGAATCCCCTTCAATTGGACAAAAAAATGTCAAGAAGCATTTGATCAAATCAAGAGTTATCTATTGACTCCACCAGTTCTTATGGATCCTATTGGTGGAATACATTTGATATTGTACATGACAACAACTACATCAACATTGAAGGCATTGTTAGCACAAAATGATAATAATGGTAAAGAATAAGCAATTTACTACATCAATTGCACTTTGATCGGATATGAGTTGAACTACATCCCTATTGAATGAGCATGCCTAGTCGTTTTATTTTCAAGCCAAAAATTGATACATTACATGCAAAACCATAAGAAAAACTTGATAGCCAAAATTGATCCTCTAAAATATCTTCTTAATAAAGCAGCTTTGACAGGAAGATTAGCTAAGTGGTTTATGATCCTATGTGAGTATGACATTGAATACGTTGATCAGAAAGCAATAAAAGCACAAGTGATACCTAATCAACTCGCATATGCACCAGTGAAGGCAGATCATCCTCTAATATCCAACTTCCTAGATGAATCAATCTTTGTCATAGAAACACCAAAAACATGGAAACTATACTTTGATGGGTCCTACACAAGTCATGATTCAAGAGTTGGCATTCTATTCATCACATCTCAAGGGGATTTCATTCATAAATAATTTTGAATAGAATTAATGTGCACTTATAACATAGCTGAGTATGAGGCACTATTGATAGGACTCTGAATGGTAATAAAATGGAAAATCAAGGATCTTCAAGTTTATGGTGATTCCTAGTTAGTGATCAAGCAATTGAATGATGATTATGATACCAAGGATGAGAAGTTGATGCCCTACAAGCACATGGTTGATAGTTTTAGACTATAATTTGAAGCTATTTACTTTGAGTAGATATCGAGAATCCAAAACAAAGCAGTTGACACAATGGAAACAACTGGATCTCTCTTGGACATTCCTAACAATGCATCATAATACAAGTTCTTGGTAGAACAACTATTGGTCCCTGCGTTCGATATCCCCAAAACTAAAATTGTGTGTGAACTTTTTGGTCTTGAATCTCCCTAGTCTAAAGAAATTTACAACTATTTGCATTACCAAATTATCCCTCCTGACTTGTCTTCCAACCAACGCAAAAACTTTATCCAATAAGCCTCTAAGTATGCCATCATCGGAGATACCCTTTACCGTTGTGGCCTAGATCTAACCCTCCTTTGATGTCTTGACTCAAATGAAGCACATACAACCTTAAAAAAGGTTCATCATGGTATATGAAGAGCTCACTCTGCTGGTCCTACCTTAGCTAAAAATGAGGACAACATATTATTAGCCTACAATGGAACATGATGCCTACCACTTTGTGAAAAGATGTCACCAATGTCAAGTTCATGGAGATCTTATACATGCACTAGCTTAGGAATTACAACCACTCACATCACCATGGCCATTTTATCAATGGGGACTTGACCTCATAGGAAATATACATCCCACTTCTTCAAATGGACATAAGTTTATCCTTGCTACAAAATACTTGACCAAGTGGATCAAATCCATCCCAATGACCTAGATTATTGGAAACTAGAAATCCAAATTCTTCCTGAATTATATTATATGCCACTATGGTATCTCACAATCCATCATTATAGACAATGGTCACCCTTTCAAAAATTAGGATTTCCATGAACTTTGTGAAAAAATTCATATCCAATACCACTTTTCTACCCCATATTACCCCTAGGGTAATGGCCAAGTTGAGGCATTTAATAAGACTATCCTTAAAATCTTAAAGAAGACTGTCAATGATGCTAGCCATGATTGGCATCTCCAACTCAATATTGCTCTATGGGCCTATCGTACCAGTGTTCACACCCCTATAGGAGCCACTCCATATTCCCTTGTCTTTGGATCTGATGCTATACTTCCTATTGAGGTTGAGTTACCATCCCTATGAGTATCTATGCAAGGATTGATTTATCAAGAATAATATTGTGTATCTCGTCTATATGAACTAGAATTATTGGATGAAAAGAGACAAGATTATTTGCCACATTTGCAAGAATATTAGAATCACCTTTGATGCAACTATAATAAGAAGATCTGACCTCAAAGCTTTGACATTGGTGACTTAGTCCTGAAAGAGAATTTGAAGAATCATACAGATCGAGAAAAGCTCAGAAAGTTTGAACCTAATTGGTTGGGCCCTTATATCATCACAACAAAATATGGATCCAATGCTTATCAACTCTCTACTCTTGAAGGTGAACCATTTCTCGAGCCTATCAACAACATGCACCTTCATAGATATTACACTTAAATCTCAAATTATCCTTTCAACAAGGCAAAAAATACAAAAAAAATAAAAAATAAAAATAATAGTCACCCTGATGAAAACCTGGCAAATAGGCATCTTGGTGACAACAAAAAAATAAAAAAAATGATTAAAAAAACAAAAAAAAAAATAGTAAAGAGAAACAATTCGTCCAAAAGTGAAAACCACTTCAGTGGTGTTTTCGATAAGTACCATGGTGAAAACCTGGAAAACAGGAACCATGTGTAGTTAGTCTATGCTCCACCATCTACTATCATTCCACCTGGTCGTTCACCCTTCGGTCATCCATTCACCCATATCATCCATAATAAAGCTTCGTCATCCTTTCCATGGCCTGAGAACCATTGACATTTAGTATCTTTTGCCTTCAATATGATCATCCTTTGCATTTGTTCGCTACTTCCCTATGTGCATTATAAATTGGTCATGTACCTGACTGGGGGAAATTACATGACTTATATCTTCATGGGATCTTGAACATGGTATCAACCTTATAAAGCATCAAAATCCAAAAAAAAATCATAAAACCATCAATATCCAAAAAAATAAAAAAAACTTTCAAAAATCCAAAAAAATTCAAAAACCTTCAAAAATTCCAAAAATAGAGTTAGAATCTAAGTCATTTTGTGTTAGTATGGTCAAACTACATTGTATCTATGCATTTTATATGTAGGAAAGGCCCATCGAGCAATGGGCCCTCGAGACATTAGGTTTGTCCTTAGGATTTTGTTGAATCATATTTTATTTTGCATCATGTTGAATTATGAGGTCTCTGTGTGTATAACGTAGGCAAGGCCATCAACCAATGAGCCCCTGAGGCCCTAGGTTAGTCCTTTAGGGTTTTTTGAGTCTAGTTTTTTTTCTTTATCCACAATCAATCATTATTCAAACCAAATCATGAATTAACATACAAACATATCCAACAAATCTTTAATCATCAATTAATTAGTCAGATCATTGGTCTTATATCAGAATGGGCTAGTTCATCATTTTTCTCATTCGGTCTTATCACTTATCTTCTATTAGGATGTGTCCTTCCTAATATTAGATTGTATCTTTTGTCAATCTTGTCATTCACCTTAAGAAAGATATGTATTTCTTGCAGCTAGGTGTTTATCACAATGGTCAATCGGTCAACCTTATCGAATGTGTCCCTTGCCTTAAACAGGATATTTCTTTCTTGGAATTAGGTGTCATCACATCGATCAATCATATCAATCACACTTTATCAAATCAATAAATCTTGTCATCTTGGTCAATTTGACCTTTCCTTATTCAAGATGTGTCTTTCCTGAAACTAGGAACAATCAATGAAATCAGTTAATCAATCTTTGTCAACCTATCAATCAACTTCAATCAAGAAATTAATCATTTTTTCATCTCAGTCATCTTGGTCAACCTAATCAACCAATCTTGTCAATACTATCGACAAACATTATCTCTCTCGAAAATACTTTGTTGGTTTGAGTTTGTCTTATCTTTTGATTGGTTTTTGGGTCATGTTACTAGCTACCTCGAGGATTTCTTGTCATGGATTTAGAGGGTCGATTATGGATCATGATCTCTTTTCTTATTGTCTATGGTTTGTCTTGGCAAAAATACTGGGATAATTGGGTCCTTAGTATGAGCTAGGACATTCCTTATCTTTTGGTTGTCTTTCAACTGCTTGTCTCTCATAAATGTTCACCTTGCACACCTTGGTCCATGGCATACCATGGTGTTTGTGATCCATTTGCGACAATTTTGACACCCGATGATGACAAATATAAAAGCATGAAAGTCTATCCTTTGTCATTTCTCATCTTACACCCCAATCCTTCTTGTCCTGTTCTCCATGCTAACATCCATCTCTTCCATGCTAACATTTCTTCCATCTACATCTTGAAACCATCCTATATCACACACAAAAAATATATACCTTGCATACATGATCATGTTAGGAAGCATTATAGGAAGTATCATAGCCATCATCATAATAGGTCACATATATTTGCACAAGAAAATACAAGAACATAGAGTACATCCATATAGCATTAACATTTCATCGCCTCATAACATAACCAACCATGTCATTGCATTTTACATTATAATCATAGTTCATTTGTAGTCATCACACTTTATATACCTTGCATCACATTTCATATACATTACATAACATTAATAACATTATTGCATATCACATCATACACCATATTTTCCATTCACATTAAACATGTTAATCATTACGTATATGTTCTATAGAAATCACAGTGCATCAACATCAATTGCATTCACATATCAAATTTCATAATAAAATTAGGTCATCCATACTACATTCATAATCCATACATATCATAAAGGTATAAACATCATTAACATATCATAAAAGCATAAATATCCATCATATACATCCATCACATAATCATATAGAATGCATAAACATCATAAGAACATGAACATTCATAGCATAGCATAACCATAAACATAAAGCATAATCACATAGAAATGCATATCATCAGCCACCACCAAAATCATATCATATATCGCTCAAAAATGTGTGTCATAGTACAATGTCAAGTTGTATCATTCCTAATCAAAATGGAGCTCATGCAGCCTCAAAAATATTTTCTTCACTTGTCTATGAGAATCAAGTGTGCCCAAGAGGTCCAGACTATGCCTGCAACCAACCCAAGCTCGAAACTCGCACACACCAACGCCAAAATATCCAATGCACAATGAAACTATTCTAGCAATGTAAATTTATATACAATGAAAACACAAGAGATAATGCAACACCAGAGTGGGGTAAATGGATAGCTTTATTCATTGAAAAATGGCCCCTATCTTGATCTACATTCAATTATAATAGATTCTTTCTCACTACCCTGAGTTCTGCCCAAGAATCCAATTACAGTTTCCCACCCCTAGGTTTGCACCAACTCTTCAAGCTACCATCTGATACTGATCTCGCCCCTGGCTGTAGCTCTTCACATTGCTTTCAAACCCTATGACCCCTGATCACTTCAGAACTACCTTTGGTGCAGTACAACTGGAAGACCTCTCGTGGTTCCCAGAAGACCTCCCACTCAAAACCCATGTCCCCCTTCCACAGGAAATCCAAGTCCACCTCCAAGACCACCTCCAAGACCCAGGACCCCCTCTTGGGACATCCAAGTCCACACTAAAATGCTCGTAGTCTCTACTTCACACCCTGAACACATCACCATTCCTCACTGCACCCATTGTCATTCTCGCACCCTGATCACCTTGCACCTGATTTCTTTTATGATCACTTTGTCTGCCTCCTTGGGTTGCCCCACCATGACACTCTGTTGGAGAACAAGAATAATTATGTACACTAGTATAAAAAAACAATATATGACTGAAAAAAACTACTAAAAATTGCTTATAAATGACTAAACTTGGTCACGTGACCATTAGTAGTTTATTTCCAGTCATTTATAATACGACCAAATTTATGACTAAGCCAATTTTAGTCATTTATTGGTTGTTTTGATTGATCGATTTGGTAGTATATTTAGTCATTAATTTAGTCATTGATTGCCATATATTCATTCATATTATTCACTGAGCTTGGTCACGTGACCATTATAGTTTATTGCCAATCATTTATTTAGTCATTTGATCAATTTGGTCATATATTTAGTCATATTTATTCATTGATTTCTATCAACTAGTAGTATATTTATTTATATATTTTCAGTCATATTTGAGGATTTAAACATAAAACATAGAAATAGACATCATGAATCATCAATTGCACACAATAAGATAACCATTGAGAAGGAAAAATTAGTGAACTTTATTAATAAAAGAAATGTGTTCTAGTTACAACTTACAAATAGAGTATTATAATTTTTATTTTCAGTCACAAGACTGGAAATCTGAGTTACAATATTGCACAAAAATGACTGCAAGAAAGAAACTTCTCCAAAAAATTTCTACAATGATGCAAACACATGCTTGGAGCCCTTTAATGCTATGGAATAGAAGAAAAAAGAATCATTTATCTGCCACCATATTGAATCCATTATTTTGTCCTCCTCAATTCTAGGTGCATTCACATTGTCATCAACATGACTTAATCCCATCTCCTTGATGTAACTTATAAGTTCTCCAATAGGTAGTGAGTTGTTTCTAATTCTTGCAGCATTATATAATCTCTTTTCAAATTTGTAACTGAATCAATGCCTCTAAATTTGATTGTAGAAATTTCATATGTCAAAGCCACTTCTTCCTTAGTTGCTTCCAAATTGAAAGAGCCAATGAGTTCACCACAACTATTAGGTGGTTTACTTAATGGATAAATCTCTTTTATAAGAAAAATATATAGTATATTTTTTCATGTTCGTTGTACTCATTGTATGTTCCTAGATATACATCTTTTTTTCCATTAATTTTTCTAGTTCTAGCCCACCTCTTTCCTTTTTTATGATGTCTGCGATATGTTACAGATTTTACCATTAAAGTACAACTTTTCTTACAAATTTTTATTGAATAGCCATTTCTATAGTCAGATCAAGATCTCAAAATTCTAAATAAAGCTATCAATTTAAATACAAACCTTGTTACTCCATGGTACATTGATGTGCCTCTAGTAAAGCCACTACTCCTATATCAATAGAAGATTATACATTAGAACCATACATGAAAGTAATCCAATCAAATATCTTAAACTAAATCTAAAATGATGTCATAGACCTTATGTTTTTGAAAAGTTAAGCAGCATTTACAGGGTGTCGTACCCTTCACAACGAGCCACTAGGGCCAAAAAGGAACAAGTTTAAATAGAAAACATAAAGGAAACAAAAGCATAAACAACCCATAGGTAGCACAGAGACCGCAGAGAGACAACCAATAGACATGAACAGGGAGCAGCTAACTGGCGTTGTCCCAGTTCTTAATCAGGAGGTCCACTACCTCATCGCCCACCCACTCTTTGTTCTCTTGACTGTTATTTCCCTCCATCTCCTCCTTTATAGCATTAGACAGAGTGCTCGTGATGAAGTGGCCCAACTTCATGGTGAAGCGGGTCAATCCCTAGAACCTTTTGTCAAGCATGTCCATTCTCTTTACCACATCACAAGGGTCCTCCCCAATGTCCATGGTCCCGTGAAACTCTCCAAGCTCTTCAACTAGGGGATGCAGAGAGTGAGAGGTGGAACCATCAATATGAACCTTGTTGTCCTCAAGAGTAAATTGGGGCCCCTCCACATTTTCTTCCTCCTCATCTTCAGATTCTTCTTCCTTGTACCCTTTGTTGTCAGACTGCTCCTGCTCTGAGTCTTCAATAATCAACCTCTTTTTGTTGTTCTTAGCCAGCCTCCTAGATCTCCTTCAAGTATTTTCCCCACCAGTCATCTCAGTTGTCCCCACAATCATATCACCTCTGGAGTCTTTCCTTATAGCGTTCTTTCCCTTCCCATCCTTAGCAGTTGGGGCCAACATGCCTTTATCCTTTCCTTTTTTAACCGTGGTGGCCTTGTAGGCCGATTCTGCCTGAGTGGATTTCAATTCATAGAGACCTTTCGCCGCACTAGAATGAGCCTTACCCAGACTACCCTTAAGTTTCTTGGTGGTTATCTTGGCTTTGGGATTCCCCGCAGAGCCCGTATTGGATTTTCGGGGAGGGCTTTTAGACTCGACCGGGGAAATATTCACAATAGACAGGGGTTCAATGTTCTCAATACGGACAACCGTGATAGCTTTAGGAAGATAGAGGGCCAAATGAAAGTGATATAGTCTCAGAATGAGCCCCTGATGGAGCGGGAGTGGCGGGAGATCACTGGGGTTAAGGCTAGCCGACTCTTTGCATTTTTCGACCGAGTTTTCCAAGTCCATTAAAAGAAAAAATGGGAAACTGAGCAGCATCTTGTGTCTTAAATGATTTAACAGGGGGAAGTGATAAAAGAAACAGGTTTTAACCCTACCTTCCAAAGTGATGTACTTCATAGACCTTATGTTGACCCTAATGTGTATGAATTTTTTGATGGGTCATTTGAATATGAATAAATTAAATCTAGGGAAACTCTTCATGTATTTAAAATTTTAATATTTCTATACCAATGTACCCTTTCTTATTCTAATAGAAATGCATATATGTATTATCAATTCCAGAAACAAAAGCTCCATTGCCATAATTATAATCTAAAAGACTTCAATGGAAAGAATTTTAATACCTTTGAGATAATTAATATAGTCTACGGTGGTCATTTGTTTCATGACTTCAAGATCTTATTTTTATTTAGTTATCTACATAAAACATGTCATTTTAACAGTATTATCCAAAGGTAGATGTGTGTGCAATCTAGAATAATAAACAGTGTTATATGTAATACCCAATGTAAAATTCTTACAGGAAAATTTGTTGTTCTTTTGTCACCCCAACACTTGAGCCTTATATCATAAGCTCTTGTTTCTTTCAATTTAGTTTCATAGCCACCTACAAGTACATCAACCCTAATTCAAAACTTCAATCCAATCTAGTTCGGTTGACAGCTAAATGTAAAATCCCAGAGACTAGAGTATCAAATTAGTATTTAAATGAAATTCTTAACAACTTCAATATATCTATAAAATGTTAATGCTCACCCAAATATACTATTGAATATTTCCATGGATGTCCAAATTTGAAGGATGACAAGGTCACACACAAATTGTTTAGCATTAGTATCTGGATAAAGACATCTTAGATCTATAAACAGAAAAGAAAATGAACTGCTCCAAAAAAAAAGCTAATGAAAAATGCTAAAAATACTCTAAATAAAAACATTAGGATTCCACATTCTATTATAGTTGTAATTAGGGTTCAGGTTCCATAGTCTATTATAATTAGGGTTCTACAGTGTATTATAATTATATTTATAATTTTTTGATAAAAATACAATAATTTTTATGATCAACACTTCAAGTTAAACTTAGAATAGTGATACATGGACAATCTTTCTTATGGTAATATAAATCCTTTTAACATACCTTGTCCTCCATTTCATTTGTGACCTCCTCTGATGAAGGTTTTATCTCACAAATGGGCTTCATATCTCCCTGTCCATTTATATCTGCAAGACAAAAGGTCCAAGAGCTACAACCAACTATAATGCTTTGGATGTTATTAGTATGTTATTGATATTGAATCATGGACTGGACTGTCTGATACCTTATGACTGAAGATCTTGTATCAATGGGGAGATATGGATCTTGTTGCCACTAATCTTCCCAAAGAAAGCTATATGCTAATATTTGAATTTTGAAATATACTTAGATATTTGATTTCTTATTTCATGTGGCTCGAAATAGGTGCACTAGATCCTTGAATTGGATTAACATAGATTTATTTAGCAAGAAAAAGAGACTAATTCTATATGATTTTGTTTTATAATTCATCCCAATGCTGAGATTGATTGTTATCAACATTGGGATGAACTATAAAGCAAAAACATATAGAATTAGTCTCTTTTACCTATTGAATAAATCTGTGTTAATCCCATTCAAGGATCTAGTGCACCTATTTGGAGGCGGACGAAACAAGAAATCAAATATGTATGAAAATGCAACCAATGGGTGTAAATCCCAACTCCTCAACCTTTGAAAGTGTCCTTCCTACTTGTGTGTCAATTGGAGCTTTAAATGAGGAAGTTCTTTCAAAGCCAATAGAATAATCATTACAAGTCATCAAATCCAACAAAAAGGAGACCAATACATAAATGATTAAAATAAAATAATACAATCAAAATACTAAAATTAATAAGTAAAATCTTACTATACAACAACCATCTTTGTAGATTCCTTTGTATCATTAACCACTTAACTTTCAATAACTCACTGTCCCGCCAAAGACATCCAATCATCCACCGACCACTGCTACACATAAACTATCTTGTTGTGGCATGGTGGTATCTATCGCTCTACTGTACCAAGTCTCGTACACCATCATGGTGTGGTGGTTTTTATACTACACCACTACAGGATACCTTCAACCATCGTCTCGGGGTAATGGTAACCATCGCTATACCGCACCAATCAATATGAAACACTGTAGGGTGGTGGTAACATTGCACTATCACAAGTGCAATATAACACCTTTGTGGGGTAGTGTTATCGCTCAACCGCTAGTCACTCCATGAGATGCCACAGGATGGCGGTAAAGGTCTAAACTCTCACTTGGTGTAATCTGACTTGAAGACGACCAAGTTGGGGTCCACCAGTGAATTTGAGGCACATAATTCCAACAGGTAAATGCCATTAATTATCCAAAACAAATACACATGTATCATGTTGAAGTCACTTATGCAAATAGGGCATGTGAAA